>CM044169.1:29840412-29915412 GCA_024222315.1 Thymus quinquecostatus
AGAACAACAGTAACCAAATTTACACACTCACACGACAAGCACGACCAAATCACACACGACCACGATCAAATGACACACGACCACTACTACTCACGACCACTTTATTCACGATCACGACCAAAGTTACACACTCACACGACCAATAACAGAACAACAGTAAAGGAAGAGATCGCAACAGAAGAAGAAATTGGAGCGGCACCAGCAACGGAGTCGGAGAAGGAGAAGCGAAGAGAGAAAGAGAGTGCGGGGCAGCGCAGAGGAGTGAAGTTGGGGGTAGTTGGGGGTGGGGGGTGGGTTGCGCACTGTTCTCTTTTCTTTTTCTTTTAATCTTATTTTTTCAATTAATTTAATTAATTTATCCTTAATTATATCATTAAGGGTATAATTGTCCCAATTTAAAAAAGTGGGCTATATTTATACCATTTACTTATGGAGGGCTATTTTTTTCCATTACATATTGATTTGAGCTATTTTTGGGTATTGACACATAGAGTAGTGTATTGACATATTTTGAGTACAAAAAATAAAATAAAAAAAATCAACTTTCGTATCCTTTATTTTCATAGCGTATAATTCAGTATTTTAGTCTCCTCGTCAAGCATGAATCCTGATGATTCTAATTATTTTATGAACTCCCAAAATTATTCAAAATTTTCTATTTTATTTCAAATTGTATTCTTTTAACTTTGCTCATTTTATTTAGTTTGTAACTTTAAAAGCATGACAATTTTTTTTAATCGATATATGTATATAATTTTTAATTTTGAAAATGTAATAAATTTTAATTATAACAAATCATAATATAAAATAAATTAATATGAGTTGAGCCGTTGGTAAAGTATATGAAGTTTGTGGAATTGAGTTTGGTTGTAGATTGTGTAGGTGGAAGATAAACAAATTAATATTTTAATTATAGGTTGTGTTGTTGAAGGTTGTGGATAAAGATAGTCTTAGTAGTTTTACGGAATGACGTGTTTAAAATAAACTCATTTTCAGGAACAAATGCTTTTAAATTTGGTCATCTTAGGTACAATGTACTCTTTCCGTTCCACTTTAATTGTTTTATTTCTTCCAATACATAATTTTAGATACAATAAGGGATTATGTGTGTTGCATGTGGATCCATGATTTTTTTATTTATCCCCTTACCTTAGATGCACTGATAAAAAAATATAATAATAATTAGAAAACTGGACATTCGAATTAATAAAAATAAATTAAAATTCATGTTTATAGAAAAGAAAAGAAAAGATTAAAAAAACTATACTATCTAAAAGTATAAAACTAAACATTCAAATTAAATTTGAATGCTTATTCACATTAATTCTTATTTTGTTTAACTTTGACGGGCGGAGAATACCTTTATCTCCTTTTTCTTTTTGGCGCAAGCTTGTCCAACGTGATGTCATTGTTGTCGTTAAGAATATCAATGCAGTCTTCAAACTTCTTTTTTTATTATCCTTTTATTTTTCCATTTCATTGCACTTCATCAAGTTTTCGCCTCCGTATTTAATTTGTTATTTTCTTTTACTTGAGTGGACTTGATGTTTTTCTTTGCCTTTTTATTTTCTGTTGACTTTACTCTCTTGACTGTTTTTCTCTTTTATTCTACTTGAGTTGTTTCAACTTCGTTTGGCTTTACCTCTTTGCTAGTTTTTACTTTTCTCCATCTTAATTTATTTTGGGCTATTGAATTATTGTTTCTCCACATGTGTTGATACAGTTAACTCTTTGTATTATTGCGTGACTATGATACTTAGGTTCCCCCTGTTATCAATCTTTACAGACTTGATTACAACCATGAAACACATTTTGGTTGAATTTTGTAACCTCAAACCTTTAAAGCATACCGATACATTATCATCCTAAGAAATGTACGTAGTTCTTATAATTAGAAATCTTTACAAACCTTTTGTAAAATTATAAAGTAAATTTTATAAAGAAAAACTTATTATAGCAAACACTAACCTGGTTTATTAAAGAAATATATTCATCTACAAAGCGCCCTACATATATTGTCGCGTGCGACATCTTCTAATATTGTGACTTGCGCATTATAAACCCTTAATAATATTTTGAGTTATTTTGTATCAGCGGTGATTTAGATAGTGGATATAACATATATTATATGTTATAAGAAGTTTATGCATAACTATTTAATTATATTACCTTGGTGTCGTCTCAAAAACTTCAGTATTATATTTATCTAACTTAAAATCATTGAAAATGCTTTCCGTTGATCATAATTTAGTTTATGCTCTGCATCATGACTTCTTCAGGTATGTGCATAGACATTTCAAAATACTACCGGCAATACTTGTTTTAAAAAATTCCTCCAAAGACAACTACTTTTCCACCAAAATCCATTTCATTTCCCATTATACTATCTTGTAATTGTTTATTCACATTTTCTATTACCCATTTTTTTGCCATAGGTGCTTCATCCCACATGATTAGTTATGCTCTACGCAATAATTCCGCAGTTACACTTTGTTTAGAAATTGACCATTCACTTAATATATCAGTATTTATCAATACTTTGAAATGTGAATGCACATCTCTTCCTCAAGGCATTATTCCTCCAGCTACTCCAAATGTTGTAGTTGCAAGTGCTATAAGATTTTTCAACCTTAGATGGGCTAATAATGCACGTCATAAGAATGTCTTTTTAGTTGTGCCCAACCATCTATGAAAAAAAAAATGCACCCTTTTTTTTTATCTATTCAACTGGAATCCTTGAAAATGTTTTCCTTTGATCATAATTTAGCTTATGCTCTGCATCATGATCTTCTTCATGTATGTGTATGGGCATTTCATCTATTATCTCACTTGGACGATCACTATCTCTAATGTCAATATGCGAAGAATGTATGTAAGGATGATCATATAAATCGATATATTATTTACGTTCTTATATATATCATTCAGAGAATATTGTTTTCTCTGTTGTTGTTGATTTGTGTTGTGCTTGGTGTTGCTTTTTGTGTTGCCACAACATTAGTATATACAGTTTAAGAAAATACAATTGAAATGGGACAGAGAGAGTAATTAGCATCTGCGTTCAATAGGTCAGCCAGAAGTTCCAAATACTTTTTGTTATATTGGTTTGTCTTTGTCTTTGGTCTTTGGCAAATTAATAAATTTATAACAAGCTGAGCTGTCATAATTGCTTTCAAATTAATATAAGATGGAATAATGTTTAGTGGAGTTACTTTTTGAGTGGGAGGCTAAAAATTCAATAGAGTTTTGTCTGGAAGCATGAAATTTCTCTATCTTCGTACTAAAAAAACCAAGACTATACCAATCTGTGTATAGAACATTAATATTATCATGCTACGTACATGTATTTTATACTTCACCTGTACCGTCCAATTTAACTTGCTTTACTATTATTTTGTCGCTTGCAGTGCATGTGTCTAGTTGAACAAGACGGACGGAGTGAGTAATTATGTACTATTCTTTCAAAAGTTGTTTCTTTTTATTTTTAGCTTCACCTATTGTCTAGCATTGACTTTGGTTTGTAAAATTTGGCGAAGAAGATAGTTACAGGGTGTTTAGCTAAACTTATTTCCAAGTGCTTATAAGCTCAAAGTGCTTATAAGATGTTTCAAGTGTTTATAAGATCTTATGTTTAAAACTCGTAAGCTGTCAAAATGTTTGGCTAATTGTGCTTATAAGCACTCTTATGAGATGATGCTATCTTGTGCCAGTACTCCCCACTTCCTCTCCGGCATCTCATTTCTTGCTCTTGGCTCATTGATATTTGGCAGAGCTGGAAGGGATACAACCTTCGGGTACGTAGTCTAGAATATGAACGTACGTAAGCTGGCCTAAGCAGTCTGGGACTCTGGGAGTGCTTCCAGCTGAGGTAAGTTTTGTTAGGTGAAAGAGTTTGTGCTCTAACAATGGTAACCACAATGACTAGCACTGTGACAACCGATGTTGTAAACACTTACGCAGCGGAATAAAAACGAATACAAAGACACAATGACACAAGAATTACTTTTTAGCAAGATATTTTTCAATATCTTGCCGAGCCTCAAGGCTAAAAACAATCCACTAATAGTGAACAAACAATTTACAAGTCGAGGTTAAAGGCAAATCAAAAACTCTAACCTAAGCTAGTGGAACTCGACTAAAACAACCTTTTGAGAAAGGATAAACAAGTGAATAGAACTCTATCACTAAAAACTCGGTGGCAGAAGATGTAATCTACTCGAGTTGGACTCTTCAATTTATAGATCTTAGAATCCTGTTGTGCACGCACATCCCATGAAAATCTCAACCATCTTCTCCACTTCTTCAACGATCAGTTCTCCCCCTTTCTTCTCACCGGTCGAACTGATTCTCCATCAAGTCTTCAACTGAATTTCGTATTCCCCAAGAATCTCCAACTAATTCAGACTTGGTCAAATGTTCTCACCATTGTTCCCACCATTGTAACCTGTATTGTGGAGACAGAAGAAAGACAAAACAAAATATATAATTTACACGTGGAATGTAAATTCCAACAAGCTCCCCCTTTTTGTCTTTCTTCACAAAACACAATCCATCCCTGTATAAGACAGAAAAATAATCCATGCAATATATAGCACAAAAACTACATGCTTCATGAATTCAATCAAGGAAAAATACTGCTTCAAATATAAACCTATCAAGATAGCATCGAATATAACCATCAAAAATAAGTAACAGCTTTATCCAATAAACATCCACAGCAGAAAGTAAATTGTTTGTTCCCATCCATCCACATAGAAATTAAATTGTTTTAACATCCTGCACACAAAGAGCAAAGTCAAGCAGCATCACTGGAACCAGCTTCCTCATCATCGTCCTCCTCCATGTCTTCATCTTCCCCTTTATCTGTGTCCCCTCCTTCTTCTTGACCAAAGCAGTAGCGATGACTTGGCTCAGCACCAGCACCTTCTCCCCCTTTTTGTGAAGAGAAGACAGAAAAGATGACTTTCCTGTTCGCCTTGGCTCTTTGGAGCTGGTCCTCGAGAGATGCAATTAGTGTATCCATGTACACCAACTGTGATCCTGAATGCTCCAGCATGCTACCTGCAAATTGACACAAATGAGGAGAGTCTGTATTCTGGTCAGATGAAGCACCAATAGGGTAGATTCCATCCCAAGGAAGATCCTCGTAATGATCCGAGCTGAGCAGCCCCACAAAGACTTCTTGGAAGTGAAGGTGTCTGTCTCTGTAGGCTTGAGGTTCTGTTTCTTCAGCATCTCAAAGATCAAAGAGGGATACGGCAGGTAAGACCTTGACTTCCTCTCAGCATGGCTGGCAATCTCATCAAAAATAATTTTGCCCAAGTCAAACTGGATTCCCATCCCGATCTTGTACAACACCTCCATCTGCTGAATAGACACACCAGTGTTGTTGGATGTAGGGAGCCAGTTGAAAGTCATGATCTTATGCAGTAGAGAGAAGTGAGATGAACAGCCCTGCAGTCATGATGTTGGCTCACACCAGAGCCTTTCCGCTCTTTTTCCTTGTCCCTTGTCAGCAACCTAGCCATTACTGGCACATTGACACTCACCACAGTGTCCACACAATCCTTCCTCCCCAAGAATTTGTTGATTTTGTGGGGAGTGATGTGAAACATCTTCCCCCTTACATACACTTTCCCATAACTCTTTGATGAAACATCAGAGAAGGACTTGGTGAGATTGGCATAGAACTGCTTCACCACATCACTCACAAACGGACCAGCATAAGTACAAGCTTTAAGCAAACCAGCATGATCAAGAAATTTTCCTAGATTATACACCTCTAGGTTATCCACATCCACACTCCGATCTAAAGCAAAACACCTATCCTTGAACCACCCCCATCTCTTCAAAGCAGATTCAGAATAAAACTCAGTACACACTCCCCTAGACTCATCAGACTCCCCCTCGCTATGCTCAGAATCATCCCCCGAAGAAGTTCTATCCGAAGAGGTACTTACAGTGAGTTTTGGAGGCCTCCGAGCGGAACGAGCTGCAGATTCAATCTTCCTCTTCTGCACAGAGAAAGGATGAGGAGGCGGCTTTGACGCCACGTGAGGTACGGCTTCCTGGGTGGTGAGAGAGGCGTATCATCTGCATCAGAAGACTCCAGATTAATGGTCACCGGAGGACCACCATCTCCCTTCCCAAACTTGGAGCGAAGATGGTTTGAGCGGCGGTTAGGTGGAGACTGGATCTTGCGGGCAACCTGCTTCCACCGTATCTTCCTTTCCTTAACCGGTTCCTCCTTGGGTTTCTCTTCACTCGTGTTCCCCTCCGACTGGAAGAGAACATTGAAAGACAAATCTATCCCCGATTCAGATCCCTCCAGATTAGGGTTTGGAAATTGGGGCTGCTGAACAGTAGAACCCACATTCACAGCCTGAGGCATTTGTACCTCCAGAGAAACCGGAGTTGTTGCTACCATCGTCGTTGTCACGTTCAAATCCATCGGAGTAGAACTGACTGGCACATCCGACGGGACAGAGATTCCCGAGTTTGGAGATGTGTCCATCGGAGTGGCTTCACTAACACGAGATGACTGCGGACCGAGGGGAAAGACCTGGGTAATCGGCTGCGGGGAGTAGAAGAGGTTGGTCGGAATGGGAGTAGTGAGGGAGAGAGTAGGGTTTGGTAGTGGCGGCGGTAGGATAGTTGGAGCGGGCGGAGATATTGTTGGTGCCGGATCGGAATCAAACTCCGCTAGCAACTGAGCGAGAAGCTCAGGCTGATCGTGGAACATCGTTTCCAGCCGGCGACGGGCATTTTCAGTGAGCATGGTTGATGGTGGTAGAGAGGAAATGGCGGAGATAGCTATGGAGAAAGAGAGAAATCTGAACAAACTAAGTGAGGATAATTGGTTTGCAAGTGAAAAGATGTGAGAAGATGAAGGGACGCAAGAGACATTAATAGTAGTCAGCTTTAACAGAAGAGAGAAAAAGTAGGCTTTATCCGAGATACGAGGAAGCAATAATAGCATGCAGATTACGTGAATCTCAGATTCGAATAATTAAACTATATCCCCACAGAAAAACGAGATATATCCAAAAACAGAAAAACAGTCAAGGGATGATGCCACACCCCAAAAAGATCAGTTGCACGGCTCCGTATCATACAGTACGAACACTATATCTGGCATTTTTTTTTTTTAAATTTATGAAGAGACTGCTTATCCTGAGGCACTTATAGAGAATCTTTGAAACTCGTTGTGCTCATGGTTATACAACTCTTTTATTTTTTGCCAGATATAAATCGTTGGTGGCATAAAGCCGGATACAGAGCCAGCAACAAAGACCACAACATCAGAGTGAGCACATACCGAGAGAGCTCCGTAATTTGGAAAATCTCTCGTAATCAAGGGGTTTTGTTAAAACATCAGCAATCTAAGACTCGGTATTCACATACGTTACCTCCAAAATTTTACCTTCCACTAAATCTCGGATGAAATGGTAGCGGGTATCAATGTGTTTAGTTCTACCGAACTGGACAGGGTTCTTTGTGATGTTGATGGCACTTTTGTTATCACATAGGACAGTGATGCCCTCCCCCTCAAGACCATAGTCATCAAGCATCCGCTTCAGCCACAACAGTTGGGTACAACAACTCCCAGCCGCAACATACTCCGCCTCTGAGCTTGACAATGTGACACAGTTTTGTTTCCTACTGTGCCATGAAATGAGATTGTTTCCAAGGTAGCAACATCCACCACTTGTACTACGTCTCCCATCGACATCACCTCCCCAATCTGAGTCTGTAAATCCTACAAGTTTTAGATTCGTATCTTTTGAGAACCAAAGTCCCAACTCCACTGTGCCTGCCACATATCGGATGATTCGCTTTACAGCTTTCATGTGAGACTCTCGTGGGCTTGATTGATACCTAGCACACACACAGACACTAAACATTATGTCAGGATGACTTGCTGCAAGATATAATAAACTCCCTATCATGGATCTATAAAGCGTAGGTTCCACTTCTACTCCAGCCTCATCCTTGGACAGCTTGTCTGATGATCCCATTGGTGTCCTCATGGGTTTTGCTTCTTCTAAACTGAACTTCTTGATGAGACTCTTTGCATATTTGGACTGTGAGATGAACATCCCATCCTTCATTTGCTTGATCTGGAGTCCAAGAAAGTAGTTCAACTCTCCCACCATGCTCATCTGGAACGTGCTGGACATGTCTTTGATAAATGAGGCTAGCATTGTGTCACAGGTTGAGCCAAACACAATATCGTCCACATAAATCTGAGCAATCATCAGCTGGCGTCCCTCTCTTTTGATGAATAGCGTCTTATCAGCCTGACCCCTGCAAAATTTATGCTGAAGCAAGAAATCAGTAAGACAACTATACCAAGCTCGAGGAGCTTGTTTTAAACCAAAGCTTTATGCAGTTTATAAACATGGTTAGGAAGAGAGGGATCAGAAAACCCTTTTGGCTGCTCTACAAAGGCTTCTTCTTCCAGAACACCATTGAGGAAGGCTGCTTTCACGTCCATCTGATGTAGCTTAATCCCCAAAAGACATGCAATGCTGATGAGAAGTCTGATAGACTCAATTCGGGCTACAGGAGTGAATGTCTCGTCATAGTCAATCCCTTCAACCTGTGTATACCCTTGCGCCACGAGTCTTGCTTTGTTCAGAATGATGTTTTCATACTCATCGGTCTTGTTCTTGAAGATCCACTTTGTCCCAATGACATTGATCTTAGGTGGCCGTTGTACGAGTGTCCACACTTTGTTCCTCTCGAACTCAGCAAGCTCCTCTTGCATTGCTTGGACCCAATATTCATCTTTTAGTGCTTCTTGTACACTCTTGGGTTCCATTTTTGATAGGAAGGACACAACACCTACACAAATAGACGACATACAAACCATGTTAAGCATTTCTTGATAGTTAGATATAGTCTTTGAACGTGTAGTAACTCCTTCTTCTACATTCCCAATCGCTTCAGTGAGAGGACGCCTCTTGGAAATATGACTGGGTGGATCTCTTCTCTTTCCATCATTCGGGGCTGTGTTTTGAGGTGTCTCAGGTTCTGGTGTGCTTTCCTCAGTAGGCACCTCAGTTCCAGTTACTGTTTGGTCAACAGTGACTTCTCCAGTTCCAGCTTCCTTTTCAGGTTGGCTGGAGACTTCTTGTTCTGGGCTTTCTGGCACATGCACATATCCCTCAACATTATCTTCTTCAAGTTTCCCTACAATGTTGGTTAGATCGTCGAAGACAACATTCACACTTTCCTGGATGGTTTTAGTCCGAAGATTAAACACCCCGAAAGCATGACTGTTCACAGAGTAACCTACAAACACAGCCTTGTCACTTCGAGAATCAAACTTAGTAAGATATTCCATGTCGTTTAATACATGAAAAATGCATCCAAAGACATGGAAATATTTCACATTCGGCTTCCTATCATGCAACAGTTCATAGGGGGTACTAGTAGTTCCAATTCTAAGATTAACCCTATTTGAAATGTGACAAGCAGTGTTTAAGGCTTCGGCCCAGAAACTTTTAGCAAGTCTACTAGAACATAACATCACCCTAGCCGCATCCTGCAAAACCCTATTTTTACGTTCAGCTATCCCATTTTGCTGAGGTGTCTCAGGTGCAGAAAACTCTTGTGTGATCCCTTTTTCAGCACAGAATTTAGAAAAACTTTGATTCTCAAATTCCTTACCATGATCAGATCTAATGCGGGTAATTGTAGAATTAAAGGAATGTTCAATCCTAGTGCATAGATCTTTAAAGAACACAAAAGTTTCTGACTTATCCTTAAGAAACCTTACCCACGTATACCTTGAGAAGTCGTCAACAATGACAAAGGTATACCTTTTACCTCCAAGACTGACCACTTCAACAGGACCCATCACATCCATATGAAGCAACTCCAATGTTCTAGTCGTTGTGAAGGGTCTTTCCGTTGTGGTCACCACTGGGTGTGGAACTCTTGTCTGTTTGCCCTTCTGACAACCACCACAAACTACATTCGGATCAACCAGGAACTTGGGTAGTCCCCGAACAGCATCCAACTTCTGTAATCGTAAGAGATTCTGAAAATTTGTATGTCCCAGCTTCTGGTGCCACAGTATAGTCTCATCCACTGCACTGAAGAGGCAGTTGTTTCCACTGATGAGATAGCAATTGTTGGGTGACCTCTTTCCAGACATTATAAGAGCATCATCAGCTGAGAAGACTTCACACGTGTCCTTGTTGAACTTGACATGAAGATTCTCATCACAGAGCTGGCTGATGCTCACCAAGTTTGCCACCAAACCTGAAACAAAACTTACATTCTTTAGTTTTGGAAACCTAGAAACATTTAGTGTCCCGATACCTGAGATTTTCCCTTTTGCACCACTTCCATAGGTGACAATTCCTCCATCTATAGGCTTAAAATTCTCAAGGTACTTGCGCTGTCCTGTCATGTGACGAGAACATGCACTATCAAAGTACCACGCTCCCCCTGCATGTGAGCTTGATGCAGCAAAGACAATGTTGCATACTGTCTTGGGAACGTACACCATCTTCCCTTTACCTCCTGCTTTGACTCCATCTTGTGCCTCTGTCTTGATCAAATCCTGACTCTTTGCCTTCCACTCAGCACAGTACGTGTGACCTGGTTTGAGACAGTAGTGGCACTTGAACGTCCTCTTCTTTGACTTTTGTTTCTCCTTCTTTGCGTTACCCTGAGAAGCAGATTTTGATCTAACAAAGGGTTTCCCGTTTGTTGACACAATGTTAGATTGTGACTTCTTTTTATCATAACCCAAGCCAGATGTACCCGTATATGGTATAGAAAGAATTTCATCTAATTTAGAAGAGCCAGTGTTTAACTTACGAAAAGTCTCTTCCGCGAGATCAACTTTGTTGGACTGTTTTGCCAACTCATCCTCATTCCGAGTGAGCATAGCTTCGAGAGCAGTGAGGCTTGCCTTGAGTTCTTGATTCTCCATGGTTAGAGCCTCGTTGATCTTGCACTGGGTTCCAAGCTTTTCCAGGAGCTCATCGTATGACGCTTTGAGCTCTATTAGTACTTTGATGGGATCATTCTCTTCCTCTGGCATGGATTCCTCGTCAACTGTACTAGTGAAACAAAACAGATTAGAGTAATCATCAGTTGATGAGCAAACAATAATAGTAAGAGCAGAAGCATCTTGAATCTGTTCAGCTTCTTCAAATTGTGGCTCCTCATCATCACTCAGGGAGAGAAAGTTGACTTATTTGCCGTACTTCCTGAATGTGTTGGCACATTCATTTGCATAGTGGCCAAACCCTCGACACTCATGACACTGAACTTTGGAGTAGTCTCTGGGTCCATTCTGGTACTGCGGATTTGATAGCCTGGGTGCTCCGGGTGCTCCACTTGATGATCCAGCAGTGGTCAGCTCTTTGATTACCACAGAGCTTCCCTTTCTTGGAGCATTGCCTACAAAGTTCCTGCTACTGCCTTGAAGTCTGTTCTGATTGAAGTTCTTCAGCAGATTGTTCACCCTTTTCACCACAAGAGCAATTTCCTCATCTTCATTTCCAGGGGGGTCTTCTTCCGAGGGAAAAGCCTTTGGTGGAGTGTACTCATTACTGGACGGGGTAGTGAGTGCAATGCTTTTCTTGTCTGAGAAATGCTCCGATTCTGCCATATCCATCTCATACATCTTGAGATCATTCATGACAGCAGAAAACTCCAAGACCCCCACATCCTTCATGGTGGTGATCGCCGTCACTTTCTGGTGAAACTTTGACGTGAGGGTGCGGAGTACCTTTGAGACCAGTCTCTTGTTGGGAATGGCTTCGCCCAGATCCTGACATTCGTTAGAAATGTCCAGGATTTTGTTGCAGTAATCTCCAACCGACTCGTCAGCTCTCATGCGCAGATTCTCGAACTTGGTTGTGAGAATCCGCACCCTTGTATCCTTCACAGCAGTGTCTCCTTGGCAGTGTAGCTCCAGAATGTCCCACGCCTCCTTAGCGGACTCGCAGTTTTTGATGAGCTTGAACATTGCAACATCTACAGAGGAGAAGATTGCGTTGAGCGCTTTATCATTGAATAAGGCTGCCTCATTCTCCTCCTTTGTCCATTCGGCTGCGGGTTTCCGAACCGCATCTCCTTCAGTATCCTTGGATTTTGGGTGAGACCAACCATTTAGGACATAAGCCCAAGCCCTAGCATCAATTGATTTGATGTAGTGCCGGATCCTAACTTTCCAAAAAGAGTAATTCAGACCATGTAGAACAGGAGGTTTATTTAGGACGGGATTGGTAAGATCCATTGTGTCTAGCACTCAAGGATCAACACTTAGTACATCAAGTGTCGGCTCTTGATGCCAATTGAAAGAGTTTGTGCTCTAACAATGGTAACCACAATGACTAGCACTGTGACAACCGATGTTGTAAACACTTACGCAGCGGAATAAAAACGAATACAAAGACACAATGACACAAGAATTACTTTTTAGCAAGATATTTTTCAATATCTTGCCGAGCCTCAAGGCTAAAACAATCCACTAATAGTGAACAAACAATTTACAAGTCGAGGTTAAAGGCAAATCAAAAACTCTAACCTAAGCTAGTGGAACTCGACTAAAACAACCTTTTGAGAAAGGATAAACAAGTGAATAGAACTCTATCACTAAAAACTCGGTGGCAGAAGATGTAATCCACTCGAGTTGGACTCTTCAATTTATAGATCTTAGAATCTTGTTGGGCACGCACATCCCATGAAAATCTCAACCATCTTCTCCACTTCTTCAACGATCAGTTCTCCCCCTTTCTTCTCACCGGTCGAACTGATTCTCCATCAAGTCTTCAACTGAATTTCGTATTCCCCAAGAATCTCCAACTAATTCAGACTTGGTCAAATGTTCTCACCATTGTTCCCACCATTGTAACCTGTATTGTGGAGACAGAAGAAAGACAAAACAAAATATATAATTTACACGTGGAATGTAAATTCCAACATTAGGAATAACATTCCAAGTGAGGGGAGGTGCTGTAAGATTTGAGGTAACTTTTCCAGCTTAATTGGGTAAAGATTGTGGAGATGTTTAATCTCCTCTGATAGCTCTACAAATTCTGTGCATGGTCATATATGGAGGCTCTGAAGAGCAGTAGGTGCCTCAAAAACTCTTCAAGAATAAATCTCATTGTGTTACAATCTTGCATTCCTATACAGTATTCAACCTTTTTTTAATGGCTAGGATACATTCTCCCTTCATATATCCTTTTCTCAGCTCATTATCCGTTCCCGGAGGTTATAAAACTTCAACAGCGTTCCTATCGGAAAGCATGCCGTGCTCTCCTCGATAAGTGTGTCCAGCTTAGAGAATAAAGCCAGAGTTGAGCTGCTGCAGGTGAAATCCTCCAGCTTTTTGAGGGATGAAAGGTTGTGGCACTGGCAATGTTAATGACGAGAAAGAGTAAATGGACTCGAGCATAATCTCTCCTCGAGAGTCCTCGTTAGTGAGGGTTAGGATCCTCGGTCTACTATATATACATTTCGGTACGTCATTCTCTATCATGTTGTAAAAAATATTTCTAAAAAATCTGCATTTTGTTTATTGAAATCATTAAGTATTGTTTGATTTGGAAATGTTTTTTACAGGTGGAAATAATCCAGTGGTAACATTAAAGGATGTCACAACGACATGCAATAGATAATCCTAATCCCATTAGTGATCCTTCCCAAAATAAACAATTTCAAAGAACACGGTTGTAGCACTTCTAATATTGGATCATTTAGAAATCCTAAATGCACAAACATAAGGCCTGAGTAACGCTCACCAAAAACGAAAATAAAATTTGGTATAAATAGAAATTAAAGTAAGATTCCGACAATCATAGCATCTTTAACTAGTTTCATACAAGAAAAGGAGTAAATGACACATCAACACTTTTCCTTCTACTCATAAAAGATTCGCTTGAGAATCCTCTTACTCCTAGTACTTGATTGCTAGTACTAGATCTCCTTAACAGGTTAAGAAATGATACTCGAGAGGTTATTGACCAATCCGGAGATACGGAATGCGGGCGACGCTGTGCCAGTAGACTCCACTTCCTCTTGAGCACCGCCTTTCCAGTTCTGGGCATGCATTGACTTTTAGAGATTTGAGATTACTTAGCATAGCAGGAGGAAGTGATACAACCTTGGGGCAGTCAAACAGTGACAGGTGTGTAAGGTGGTGTAGCCAGTCCGGGACCGTCTCCAGCTCAGGAAGACTGTGTAGCCATAGAACCCTGAGCGAGGAGAGGTGTTGTAAGGCTTCAGGTAAGCGCTTCATCTTCGGAAGATCAATTAAAAAGATATTACGAAGATTGTGGAGGTGCTTGATTTCCTCTGAGAGATCTACTAATTCAGGGCAGGACTACATTCCTAGATGCTCGAGAGCAGTAAGGTGTCGCAACAACCCTTCGGGAACGCATCTCATTCCCTCACATTCTGAGATGGACAATTTATTTAGCTCTTTTAAGGTTTGCAGGCCTTCTGCTGGCACTGAGATCTCATTTGCACCATTAATCATCAAGACACCGAGATTTTCAAACCTTACAAGCGTGTCCATTGGAAAACATGTCGTCTGATCTTCAATAGTCACGCTAAGTAAAATAAGAGTATCCACTTGAGAGAATAAATCCAGAAATGAGCTACTGCAGTGTAGATGCTGCAACGTTTTGAAGGATGAGAGTGGTCGCAGCTTTAATAAAGAGCATCCCAAAACCCATAAATCTTTAAGGTTTGGGAATGCTTCTTTACTCTCTTGCTCCTTTGATAGCCCTCTAAGATTGGGGAGATCAATTAAATACAGCTGCCGCAGAGCCTGATATTGTATCATTGTTTGGTCTCCGTTTCCAACTTGTTCATCCTCAATAATGTACTCCACCCCCACATTCTCTAGCAACAATGCTGTAAGGTGCGGCAACGCTCCCAAATTTGGGAGATGCCTGCAGTTTTTGCAATCGACTATTTCAATCCTGTTGATATTTCCCAGAGTTGAGATTGTCATCCAAAGTGGAAAATATCTACCACTGAAGCATTTTATCATTAGTAGTTCAAGATTTGAAGGAGGTTCAAGTGCTTCCAACACCTTCTCATCAAAATCTTCACCTTTCTTGGATATAGTACCGTTTCTTTCCCAAGACAAGCTCAACTCCCGGAGATTCTTTTTGCTAGCAAGATTTGCTTTCTTTGCATCCTTATGGTCTTTTACTCTCTCCAAATGCGCAATCGCAAGGTCTCCGCTGAGGTTCAAACATTGCAGTTCCTCGAGCTGGTTGCTTCTCTTGAAACCCACTACAAACATACTCAATGTTTTGAGGCTAGTTAACTCTCTCATTTTAGAGGGCATCTCCAACAACGAGTCGCAATATGCCAAGCATAGATGATGCAGATTACGTAAGTATCTCGTGTTTTTAGGTAAAGCCACAAGGTTTGTGCAGTTATCCAGGTTGAGGGTTTGCAAATTCCAAAGGCTACATAATGAGTTGGGTAGAGTGCGAATATCAGACCCATACAAATTCAAGTATCTAAGATGTTTGAGATTGCCAATGGAAGTTGGCAAATCTATAATTCCTGCAGTATCACATGCATCTAATACTCTTAAACGTGTGAGCTCCATGCTTGAAGAAATGTTCATGTCCTGTAGAAATGTTTTAGGAAAGAAGACATTTCTGTGTAGCAAATTTACCTGGCGGATAGTAGACCCACTAAGGATACTCCATTCACTCTTTATTCCGGGAACTTTGTTCTCCATGATTGATTGCGCCAGATCATGGACGAGATCATGCATACCAATTTTGCCACGATAATGACTTGGTTCTAAAAGAGATCTGAGCAGCAACTCATCACATATTTCATTTCCGACATCTTCCACTGCTAATGCTCCCCTTGATGAAATGAACCCATGAGCCAGGGCCGGACCTGTTGTAAGGCTGACTAGGCTTGGGCCTAGGGCCCAGAATAAAGTGGGGGCCCAATTTTTATTTTTATTTTTCCTTTTACTATTACTAATATGCAAGAAATAACACAATAGAGAAAAAAACAAAAACTATATATATATACAAATTGTGGGGCCCATAAACTTTTTTCTTTTTCCTTTTACGATTAGTGTTTTTTTTTTTTTCATTTTTTAAATAATAAAATAATTTTTTTGTAGCCCCATTTCATTAAAAATTAAAAATAAACTAAAGTTTATTTATTTATTTTTTCTGATTTTTGATTTTTAATTAATTAATTAATTAATTTTTATGTGTTTTAATTTGTAATTAAAAAATTTTAATTTAATTAAAAAAATTGAGTCCAATTAGTTGTCCTAATTTTTTACTAATTGTGTCATTTAATCACTATTTTTTTTCTATAAAAGGAAACTTAACAACTTGAAAGGGACCAAAAGAGGAAAATGTATCAACTTGAAAAGTCCAGAGTGAGTACTATGCTATGCATGCGAAAATGAATTTATTTATTTTATTTGAATTTTTTTTATTAAGGGCCCGATTTTTTACTTTCACCTAGGGCCCTCCGAAGCACAGGACCGGCCCTGCCATGAGCCATCCACAAATGGATCAACTCTTCTTTATCAACTTCGCAGTCTTTGGGAAAGGCCGCAAAATAAGTGAAGCACTGCCTGAGCTCCAAAGGAAGATGATGATAACTCAGTTTTAAAACTGGTAATATCAAATTGTCTTCTGCGGATAGCTTCCATATTTCGCTCTCCCTCACGTACAACCAGACCTCTTCTTTCCTTTTAAATAGTAGAATTCCTCCAAGAGCCTTGGCAGCCAAGGGAGCACCACCGCACTTTTCACAATCTGCTTCCCTATTGTTTCCAGCTTCGGATATTTCTCTGTTTCATGTTGTCCGAAGGCACGTTGCTTGAGCAGCATCCAGCAGTGCTCGTCCGACAACCCCTCGAGGCAATGTGATGGAAGTGTTCTCATTATATCAGCTACCTTCCTTTGGCGTACAAGCAAATATCTCTTTTGGCTCAAAAGCTCCCATAGGCGTCGTTCTAGTGCATCCAAACTCTGCAGTTCCGAATCTTTAGCACTCCCCGTGGCAGATTCAATCATTGCCTTCAGCAGAGTCTTCATGTCGAAATCATCCGAGACACATACCCAGATCCTTGTCTTAAAGTGGTCCACCACACGCGGATCGTTGAAGACTAGTTGAGCCAAAGTCGTCTTCCCGAGGCCTCCCACACCAATTATCGGGAGCACCGACACCTCCTGCTTCTCCCTCATATCTTCCGTCAGCAACTCCACGATCATGTCTCTGTCTTCGTCCCTCCCGTAGATGGTATCGGGCTCCTTCAACAGGGAGCCCGTCTCACGAGAGGTTGCAGCTGCAACTTCCCTGGGCCTGTCAACAGGCATCTCGCGCAGATGAAACTTAGACCGCTCCGCAGCAACAGAGTCGAGCGTCTCCGTAACTTTCTTCATCCTTCTCCCGATCTTACGCCGATACAAAACCTTATGGAGGCTGTAGCGGCTGAGTTTGCCACCATCAAAGTGGTTGAGCTTGGAGACATGAGTGTTGCACTCATCCAAGATGTCGTCGATCTCATAAGCAAGGGCGTTGACCTTGCGCAGCCAGTCTCGGATGGGCTTGCTCTCCAGCTGGTTGAGTTCAGCATCCTCCAGCACGGCCTGGATGGTGGTGAGGGTGCTGGAAAGCTTCTTCATCTCATCGTCAACGCCCATAATCAAGCCGATCTCCTCCTTAATCAAGGAGCTCAGATTTTTGAGGATAACTTGAAGAAATGCCTCCGCCATTACCTGAAACAATAGCAGAGATTCAGAACTAGCTACTTTCAGAAATCTTCTTCCTATGAAATATTGTTCTAGTTCGGATCTTAAGACTTTTGTTTGTTTGCTGTGTCAAGTACCGGAAGCTCACAAGTAATTTCTAAACAGCTATTGCATTCGTCGAGTTGACTAAAATAACTATTTCAGTATATTTAATTTTTGGGGTCCTATATGTTCGCTAGTGTTCAATTATTTTACTATTAAACAGTGCAGGAGTAATCTATTACTATTATAAAAGTGTGTATTCTTACAAAATATGTATTGCCAAGTATACCCCTCCCCCTCCTTTTATTTTAAAATATTATTATATTATTATTATTATTATTGAGATTTGGCTGATTATTATTATTATTATTATTATTATTATTATTATTATTATTATTATTATTATTATTATTATTATTATTATTATTATTATTATTGCGATTTATATTATAAATTTTATGTAGTAGCGCGTAAAGTTTTATTCTTAATATTTGGACATATTTTTTTATTATTAAATCAATGAATGGTCGCATAAGAGCTGAATTTTTCAAAAATCAATTATTTGATTACTTCGTTAGCTCTTTTTATGACAAAGACCAATTACGAATTCTTTTTTCTAAAATTAAAAGAAAAAGAATTATAACTATTAAACATATTAATTAAGAACAAGAGAAAAAATGTGTCTATATATATTAACTACAATAAATAGTCTTATAAAAGAGATATTGCTGGAGTGACTTAAAAAATTTAGTGGAATTTAATTTGATCATACAAATTCATTCAACATTGAGACCAATGAACAAGTGAACATAGTCACATGAAGAGGTGTATCGACAAAAGAGACTTTTACAAATGAAAAAGATATATTCCGAAATAAAGAAACGAAGCTCAAATATTAATTGATGAGATTTGAATGGTAATTTTTTTCCTTTAATCCTATTATGCACACAAGCACAATTACAAACATTACTATTGATAAACTTTAATTCATATTGTTTTTTTATAGGTACAACAGTTCATGTATTGAAAAAAAAATTCTGATTATAATGTTCATTGCGGTGTTGCCAGATCAGAGTATGAACCTCCGACCTTTTGTTGTAATAATGGAAAAATAATACTTGCATCAGTTGAAGTCCCTATGAATTGTACGAACTATATATTTACTTCGGAATCACAAGAGATAATTGATTTTAGAAAAAATATCCGTTCATACAATTCTATATTTCTATTTACATCATCGTTTGGTGTAAAATTGGATAAAGAACTTGCATCTGCAAGACAGTGAGTCTATATATTTCGAGCACAAGAAATGGTTTATCACGATTCATGATCTTTCAGGATTAATTCCAAATAATTCTAATGAAGGATTTTTTCAGTTGTACTTTTTTGAGACAATAAGCGAGTTTGAAATTGGAACGAACATGCTATAAAATTCAAATATTCAATGTAACGGCGAAGAAGCTGTTAAAATTATGGAGACCGATTCATATCTCTAAAGAAGTAAATTAGGATCGACGAGTGTACAATTCACCTACTGCAGATCAAGTTGCAACAATATGGGTTGAAAGAGATAATGATAGCACCTCATACAAGAGATATATTATAGTTCATTCGCATTCGTAGGAGTGACATAGAATAAAATATTACTATGGATGTTATGACCCGTTGCAATATTCACTTCTTTTTCGAAAAGATGAAATTGGTTGGCATCCAAATATTAAAAAGGATACGGCTTCAACACAAGGTACTTTTTTAGTTTAAATTTTACATTTTATTTGATTTCATAAGATTAAAATTTTATATCAATCTTATAAATTATGATAATATTACAATTAGTATTTTTGTCTAGGAAAGTCGTCACTTCGGTTTGACTTAATTATAAGTAGTTAGATATTGTACATTAGTGTAAGTAACGATTAATGAGGATTAAATTAACTATGCGTCGATTATCTGTTGATTAGGGAATCAATCAATAATGTTGTAACATGTATCATAACTTTCGAATCTAAGAAAATTAGTTGCATTTCGAAGTAATAAATGCTGAAATTTTGCTCCTTTTTTTTTAATTATTTATGTATATATAAAAAATTAATGTAGACATTCTAAGAAGACAACTTCTAAGTTTCAGCATTGATAATTAATGTTGGCTGTATTATCTTGAGAATTGCAGTATAATTGAGATTTAATTATTCACATGATCCTGACTACTACTCCAGAGTCCAGACTAAAGAAAGATTCTTTCTCACTAAATAATTCTAATTTCTCATCTTTTTTTCAACCCATGTTAGATTATTTGATATTCTACTTTATATTTTTGTAAATTTATATTTTTTAACATTTTTCATCTCGTGTTAGACCTCTAAATGATACATAGGCAAGTATCACAATTATAACCGAAGAAAATATTATCTCCGGAGAAAAATATATTTTTCTTACCTTTTGAACATAATAATATGAATTCATTTTACAACAATATATATATATATATATATATATATATATATATATATATATATATATATATATATATATATATATCATATAGAAACTAATGTTAAGTTGGAACTTAGAAACCGTCCACAACCATTGATCTTGAAGATCTAATGGATCAGATTTGATTTCAAATTAACAATTAAATATTGTTTTTCGATTTTTTTAATGCATTTTTGGTATTATTTAGGGTTATAAGTGTAATTTTAATTATAAAAAACTGAATCTTCCTAAAATATAGGATCTTTATTTATTTTTTTCCTTATCTTCTCCTGCATCTTTTGCTTCTGCGCCTCTTCTTCTTCTTCTTCTTCTTCTTCTTCTTCTTCTTCTTCTTCAGCGTCTTCTCCACAATTTTTTTTTGTCGGCCATGCACGGCAGAGCACGTACCTATCATCGACGAAGAAGCGGTAGCGCCTGAAAATCAGCCGTGTGTGCTCCACATTTTTGTTTGGATCGACGGTGGAAACCCTAATGTCGCCGGGAAATTCCTCAAGAGCCGTCCTCAACTTTTTGTTGCAGCGTGTCAGCACTAACTCGTTCAGATTACGGTGGAAGTCGTCGGAATCCAGCTCCTTCTCGAACAATTCTACGACAAAGTTGAGTTCGCAGATTTTTTTTTTTTTAAGGCACACTTTTTTTTGAGGAGTGATTCAAAGCATTAATGTTCAGATAATCGAGGCTCTCTCCGACAAAGGGGATGGCGAATGCTAATCCATTAGCCAACATTTAAGCAAACTTGGTTTAGAATTTTGCATCAAAAATTTTATGCAGGTTCGTATGAGTAAACAAGAATTGGATTAGTGTCGGGCTAGATCGAATCGGATTGTAATTTTTTGTTGTAATCTGGAATAGTTTTCGTTGGTTTTTTGGTCCTTTTGTAAAATTTTTCACGTTATTTGTGTATATTGGACATAATGCATATTATGTTGATTTTGTTGCATTTTAAAGATCATTCTGATGCATTTTTATTTTATTTTATACGAGGCTTCAGTTTTTCGTATTGAGGTTAGTTTTCCATACAAGTTAGGGTTTAACTTTCCCTACATGTTAGGGTATAGCTTCCCCTACAAGTTAGGGTATAACTTTCCCAAATAGGGTTTTGATTTCCCTAATGGGTTAGGGTTTTAGTTTGGTTTTTCGATACATATTAAATGAATTTTGTGTATTATGTTTTATTATGTATATATTTTTTAATGCATAATAAACACATATTACTTACTACATTTATATTAGATTTGGATGCATTGTATATTTGGTTTTGTAAATTTTTATACGTTATGTGTGTTTATTGGATATAATGCATATTAGGTTGATTTTGTTGCATTTATTTTTCAGTCTGATGCATTTTTGTTTCATTTTCATACTTGGCTTCAGTTTGTCCTGTTAGGGTTTAGTATCCATACGAGTTAGGTTTAATTTTCCCTACAAGTTAGAGTATAGCTTGCCCAAATAGGGTTTAGTTTCCCATATGGGTTAGGGTTTATCATTCACTTCAAGTTAGGGTTTAACTTTCCCAACAAGTTAGGGTTTAATATTCCGTATATGATAGGGTTTAGTTTCCCCTACAAGTTAGGGTTTAGCTTTCCCTATTAGGGTTTACTTTTCTCTACAAGTTAGGGTTTAGTTTTTCCTAATAGGTTTAGTTCGAAAATATATGCAACAATAATACATATTTTATGCAACAAAAAAACGTATGTTGATCCATAAATCAAATTTTGTAAACGAAAAGAAGATCTATTAATATTCAACAACTCGTGACCTAAATATATGCTCCAAAAGTATTTGGATGTGCAACAATTGTTGAGTAATCACAAACAATTCATTGTAACTCAAATTGATTATCAATGCATATTCTGGTCATTTTGATGCATTTCGATTGTTGTTATGAAATTTATCAAAATTTGAACTCAAATCTCTATCAAATTGGATGGGACCACCCAGAAACATGTTCTACACTTCAAGACGTTTACAATGGTAGGTCGACCATCTGAATCCGATTGCCGATGAGGCCAGAATTGCGTCTGGAAGTTTACGCCGCCGCTAAAGTCGCGATTTCTCTGCTGGTTTGACTTCTTCATCGAATATCTCCTTCATTTCTCCACCAAAACGAGCAATCCACCCATGAATCTCTTCGTCTCTTCGAGTAGAATAAAACCCGGTCGTCCGTTTTTCGTCATTAGGCTCTGGCCGGAAATCGCATTGATGCAAGAGAAGTGGAGTAGTGTAGGTTGGTTATGGAAAATTCCTATTATTATGGAATGAGATTTTATTTCTTTTTTTAATTATTTTTCTGGACGAATTTATCCTTAATGACACATAATTTTATTTTTTTAATCCATTATTTCATTTAATCTCATCCATTGGATCCTCAAAATCAACGGATATGGTCAGTTTCTAAGTTTCAACTTAAGGTTAGTTTCCACCATAGTGCTACCCTATATATATATATATATATATATATATATATATAGGGAGCGGATCCAATAGGAACCGTCTCTTAGGTGTTAACTAGGAACCATTTTAAATCATTGATCTAATCAAATTGTGCGGCCTTGATTACATCTTACTATATGGAAGATATTATAAAATTTAAAATTTAAAAAACCGCCCCAACCGAACAAGGGCAACATTGTAAAATTGTGTAATCCCTCAAACATCTCGGCGACAAAATAGGAAATACAACAAAAAAAACATGATTAGTTTAATTATTAAATATACTTCAATGTAATCAATCCAAACCGTATGAGAAAAAATTAACATGCATACAACGGGGAATTCAATTAAGGGTGAAACAAATAAGTTGCTTATTTTTAATGCTTATTCGCATGGTTTAACTGCTTATTTAGACATATAAATTTGCTTATTTACACCGAGTTGATGCTTAATAAGTGTGTATATATTAGCAATTTGAACCGCTTGTTTACACGTTTCGAATTGCATGTACTTACTTATTAAATTTCACATTTCCAATTGTTTATTTACGCCTTTCAAATTGCTTATTTACACGAAAATATATGCTTAATTTGTACTTTTTATCTTTTGAATTGCTTATTTACACATTTCCTATTGCTTATTATACTTTACAAATTGCTTATTTACACATTTTCCATTGCTTATTTATACTTTTTAAATTGCTTATTTACACTAAATATGTGCTTAATTTGTATATTTTACTTTTGATTGATATTTTTTACCCATTTCGAATGGCTTATTTACATTAAATATTGTATATAAACTTATTTTGTATTTTCCATTTTTGCATTGCTTAATTACTACTACTTATTATGTCTCATTACATTAGTCTCATTTAATTGTTGAATATATGTGAGGTATACAATATGCAAATGAGAATAATATAGTGGGACAAGTGAGTATTTTTTAGTTGTGTGTTGAGTTTCCATGTTATTAACGACATTGTTATAATTCATATCATCAAGAAACAAATTACAAATTGATTCATGACAATAACAATTTCTTTCGACATAAATTGAAGAATTGTGGTACAAAACAATGAGAGTGAAAGAGAGAGATATTGACTATCAAAAGATAATTAATTTTAAATAATGAAAAGAAAATAGAGATAACAATCCCCATAATTTGAGGAATGCATTGATACGGTTATAACTATAATTACTATTGTAACCTTTTAACATTAATTGTGGAATTATTTTATTGAAAAACACATAATTAATTTACTCCGTTGATTTGAATAAATGAACGTATAAGATTAGATCCTAGTTACTACCTAGGGATATAGATCCTATTTGATCCATCATTATATATATATATATAGAGGATATATCATATAGAAACTAATGTTAAGTTGGAAATTAGAAACCGTCCACAACCGTTGATCTTGAAGATCTAATGGAACAGATTTGATTTCAAATTAACAATTAAATATTGATTTTCGATTTTTTTAATTCTTTTATGGTATTATTTAGGGTTATAAGTGTAATTTTAATTATAAAAAACTGAATCTTCCTAATTTTATGGATATGCATTAATTTTTTTTGTTGGTAGTTATTTGATATTTATGTTAACAAATCTCACGATCTTATCTTCTCTTCTACTCCTCCTCATCGTATCTTCTTCTTCTCCTGCGTCTCCTTATTCTGCGTCTTCTCCTTCTCCTCCTCCTTCTTCTTCGTATAATTATCGACTCTTGATTGTGTTTGATATACTTCTGCAACTGCTACTGTAATCATGGCGGATAATTCTAGGAGGAGAAAGGATCTTTTTACCTTGGCTTTGGATGTAACGTTTTACATCATCTTCAATTCTCCTATCCATAGTGGTAATATTATTCATGGTTTTTGCACTGCCCCCATCCACGTATACATACAAGATGTATACGTCTTAGCCCTAGATACTTCTACATAGACCGGGAATGGAACGGCGCCTTTCAACGCCTCCATCTTTGTGGATCTCAAGTACCAGAGACCGTTTGCCATCTTTCGCCGGGACTTGGTAGAGTCGGAGTTGGTTGTGTACTGTTGCCAAGGGAACACCTGACTGCGGTGTATAGGGTCAGGGCTTTCAACATGGGTAAAGAGAAGATAGTCCACAAGATTGCAGCGATGGAAGCGAGAGAGTTGCCATGGGGGGATTGTTTCGGTTTGTCATTTTCTCCCAATAACATATTCTAATCGGAATGTAAGCTTTAGTTGTAATCTGAAATAATTTCGGTTGATTGTTTTAGACCTTTTGTAAATTTTTATAAGTTATGTGTGTATATTTGGTATATTGCATATTATATCAATTTTGTTGCATTTATGACTCAGTCTGATGCATTTTTCGTTTAATACTCATTCTTGGCTTCAGTTTGTACTATTAGGGTTTAGTATCCATACGAGTTTGGGTTTAACTTTCCCTAAAGGTTAGAGTATAGCTTGCCCAAATAGGGTTTTAGCTTCCCCTATGGGTTAGGGCTTATCATTCACTACATGTTAGGGTTTAGGGTATTTTACTGGGTTAGGGTTTAGCTTCCCTACTAGATTTAGTTCCAACAATATGCAACAACATTATATATTTTGTGCAACAAAAATACGTATGCAGACCCATAAATTAAATTATGTAAATGAAAAGAAGATATATTAATATGCATCAACTCGTGACCTAATATGCATCAAACTATTTGAATGTGCAACAATTGTTGAGTAATCACAAAAAACTCATACTAACTCAAATTGAAAATCGATGCATATTCTAGTCATTTTGATGCATTTTCATTTGTTATAAAATTTATCAAATTTCGAACTCAAATCTCACTCAAATCGGATGAAACCACCCAGAAACATGTTCTACTCTTCAAGAAGTTTCCAACGGTAGGTCGCACATTCAAATCCGATCGACGATGAGGCCGGAATTGCGTCGGGAAGTTTACACCGCCGTTGAAGTCGCGATTTCGCTACTGTTCGACTTCTTCAGCGAATATCTCATTCGTTTCTCCACCAAAATGAGCAATCCACCCATGAATCTCTTCGTCTCTTCGAGTAGAATAAAACATGGTTGTCCGTTTTACGATTGTCATTAGGATCTGGCCGAAAATCGCATTACTACAAGAGAAGTGGAGTAGTGTAGGTTGGTTATGGAAATTTCCTATGATTATGGAATGAGATTTTATTTCTTTTTTTAATTAAAATTCTGGACGAATTTGTCCTTAATGACACAATATTTTATTTTTTTAATGCATTATTTCATTTAATCTCATCCATTGGATCCTTAAAATCAACGGATATGGTCGGTTTCTAAGTTCCAACTTAAGGTTAGTTTCTACCAGAATGCTACCCTATATATATATATATATATATATATATATATATATATATATATATATATATATATATATATATATATATATTAATAAGAATTTTGTATGTTCAAATATTATATATCCAACAGTTACAGGGAGACAGCGTGATAGATGTGTCTCGTGTAGAGAGTATACTTACTTTAAGTTACAAATCAGAAATTTATAGTAGTCTATTCTTTTATTTGCTGACAGATTATTTCAGTAAGCAGGAAGTGCAATGAGAATTATAGTTTTTTTAGCAAATGACTTTGGTAAAAAAAAATGATGGTTTTTGGAGGTGATTTTAGGCAAATAATACTGGTTGTGCATAAAAATATAGTCCACCAAATAATATCAGTAAGTTGGGTTAACTTTTATCTAAGTTAAATTGTCAAAAAAATATGAGATCGAGAAATGATATGAATTCAGTCAATTCTTGATTATAATTGGAAATTGTGAAGAACCAACTTACATTTACGAAAATATCAGAATTCATACGAGATTCTTATTGAGTATGATAAGCAGAAAAATTCACAAAGAGACTCATTAAATTTATTTTTATCCAAATTAGAGAAGAATGCACATTCTTCAAAATACATGTCATATCAAACAATAGTGACGGCTAAAATTGAGCATGTGGATAAGTTAAATGAAGAGTTTTCAAGGGAGATACACACTTCGTTATTACGATCAATTCGGTGAAAATCGATGATAAAGAGGACTTGACCCTTATAGTTGATGCAATCCAAAAGATAAAATCAAAAAAATGAAAGAGATTAAAAAAAATAAAAATAAAAGAGTTCAAATAAAAAGGTGAAACTAAGAACAATAATGCTATTTAGCCATAATGTGGCCGGTCACAAAACAATATTTTTCATAATATATGTAATTTTAAAAATAGTAAATGATAACTATAAATTATTACATATATTGTGAAAAATATAATATTATTTTTTTATTTTTTTAATATCAAATAATTTATATATTTATGCCAAACTTTTTTAGATTATAAAAAACTCAATACTCCATATTTTTTACGTATTTTTAAAAATTAATCATTTAATTATTTGATATTATTTACTATTTTAAAGAATTTATTACCTTTTTTATCTTAAAAAAAGTGAAAAATATGTAATTTTGGGAAAATTTTTATTTTAAAATTAAAATATATATATGTAATAACCCAACTAAGAAAAACCTCTAAGCCGGTTTAAGTGATTGGTAAGAAAAAATCAAGATAAGAGTTGCAACGTCATGAAGATTAAAAAAGGGGGAAACAAAAATATATAAAAAGAAGGTTGAATATTTTTTAAAACTTTATTTTTATTTTTGCTATTCAATACCTATTAATCATTTTATTTTTGCGCATTATTTTAACTTTAGTGAGTCATAATATGATTTAATAAAAAAATAACTTTAATGGGGCATTCAACATGTAGGAAGTGCAATAAGAAAGTAATTGAAAAAATACCAAAGTAATTTTGAACATCTCTAAAAAGATTCAAAACATGGAGTTGGAACATCGTGTAGATCAAGAGAAAGGGAAAAGAAAAATATTTCGAAAGAAATTTGAAGAATGTGTTAATAATATTCCAGTGATGACGATGCTGAGACCTTGAAAATTTATAGCTCCAAAAATAAAAGGAACAAAAGTTCTACGTGCATCAAAATCAAAACAGCAGAAATTGAAGAGGATATAAATTATTATTTCAAAATATTGTAGCATAGATTATTTTATTTCTTTTTTTAACGATACAAAACATAAATTATTATATGTTTTAATTAATTTATTTTTATCATTTATTATTTATTTATCATTTTATTTTTACGCATTATATTTAAGTTTTAATGAATCAATATATGTTTTGATATAAATTAACATAATAATAAAATAATATTTATAAAATTAAGTAAAAAAAATAAGTGATCATTTACATCGTACGTGTCAGTTTACTAATTAAAATAAAATTACAAGTTGAATTATAATTATCTTTGTTAAATATTTTTTGGAAAGGAAAGTGTTGTCATCATACATAACGTGTATATGCATGGGTAATTTCAACAAGTGTTTTTACTAGCTGCGATGCTTAATGCTCTGGTGTTCAACTCTTTGTATATGTATTTCTGTCTTGTTATGAGCAGCACTTCGGTGTATGTTTCCAAGATTAATTTCAGACCATTCGATGTGGCCATAGACAATTATATATGTTGGAACGAGGAGACTAAGTGAGTGATGAGAGTTGCTGTTAAGTCTCCGGAAGTAAGCATGCCATCTTCGGAAGATTGCACGACTCGATCCATTGAAGACTTTGCAGGTGTTTGATCATCTAAGATGAGGCAGGTCTCCTAGTCTCCCAAATGTCTGTTGTTGGACCGAGAAAACCTGGAAGCCGAGAGAAGGCAAACCCGACCTTTTGTTCGATTTTTAGAACATAGATTTGAGCCGTCTCATTTTCCTCCCTGTGATAGCCAATGATGAAATTAGTCCCAATCCAACGCACCCTTCGTTGAACGGCAACGCCACTACTTATCCTGTCTAATATAATAGAATACATGCATCTTTTGGGGTGTGCTGGATAAGCCTCACTCACAAAATTTTCTCAACTTGAGAAAATCCACACATTCGGACTCAACAAATGACATATATAGTCGAGTCACTGATATATTAGTCATTGGTTTCATACATTTCAATATAAGAAATAAAAGCAATCACTTGGCTTTATAAGAAAGCTCGTAGCAACAATATTAGTACGATCATAAAAATAGTAAAAAAATGAATGTTTGGAAGAGCATCCTCCATGTTTGCATGTTATCAACCGGATAGAATGCGACTTGGCAGTATAGTCATCGTCTACCACATTAGCATTCTCTTGATCGGCATTTGGAACAGAATGACTCAAGACTTTGAGTTTATTAGCGTCTTCCCATTGAACTGAAATGCTCTCACTACAAGAAACACGCGAAATAACTACCGAATTAACGACCGAAAATATTCGGTAGTTAAATAACTACCGATTAACGATTGACTCACGACCGAAACATAATAAGCATATTAACGACCGAATAACGATGAATCCGTCGTTAAAAATAACGACCGAACATTATCGGTCGTTGTTTAACGACTGAATTTTAATTCGGTCGTTAAAATTTGGTCTTCAATCATAAAAATATTTCAATATAAAATTAAATAATATAACGACTGAATTTCGGTAGCTATTTTTAACGACTAATTTAATTCAGTCGTTATTTAACGACTTAAAAGTAATTCGGTCGTTATTTAACGACTGAACAGTAATTCGGTCGTTAAATATCAATTTTCAATAATAAAATAATTTAATTAAAAAAATGAAATATGCTCACCACCGAAATTCGAAATTCGGTAGTTAGTTTCGGTAGTTACGTCCAAGTAGGAATTAAATATACGACCAAAATTATAATTTTCCCCCCATTTTTTTCTCAGCCCTAACCTGGTGGAAATCGGCCGACTTTCGTCATCTGCCGCCGTCGACTTCGCGCCTCTTCTCTCTCAGTATCTGTCTCGCTCTCTTCCTCTCTCTCTCTCTCTCTCTCTCTCTCACTCGCTCTCTTTCTGTGCACATTGCAGAATTTCGTAGCGGAGGGGTACTTCGTCGTCGTCCTCCTCCGTCCTCCGATTTCGTCGTCGTACTGAAGGTATCTCTCTCTCTCTCTGTGTGTGAACAATTTCAGCTTGCCTACCGCAATCATCTCCGTTTTCGCCGGAATTTGCTCGTTGCTGCCGGACGTCATCCTCTCTTGCAATCATCCTACTGATAAGCTCTCTCTCCTTTTCTCGTGTCTCTTTCTCTCTCTGTGCGTGCTTATTACTCTCCCTCTCGCTATGAACGGTCTCTGAATTGTGAATTGTTATTGTTCTCTCTTCTGTGTTGACCTCGACTGTGCAAACTTAAATTTATCCAGTCATATTCTAGCTAGGTTTATGTTTTTGGTGGATTTATTTGCTTGATTTTGGCTTAATTGAGACTAATTTGGGTGCAAAGTCATTGTGTTTGTTCTTTTCTGCTGTAAGGATGAGATTGGAAGGCCAATGCACTTGATTTGATTGAGACTTCCCCAAAAATATCATGAGATCAGGTAAGCTATTCTAGAGCTTGACATTCATCGTCTTTTTTTGTGGTATATTGTTTGATTCGCTCCGTATCATCAAATAATTGTCTATTTAGTTCATTATCTTGAACATTTATCTTTATCATGTCATATTTTATGTTCCAATGGAAGCTATAAGTGATTAAGCGTTATTATTTGAATGCATGGAACCTTTACATGTGTGATTTCTCTTGAGTCTTGACTAATTTGTTATTCTAGAGTGTTTGTTGGCCAAAATACTTGATGATTGTTTATTCTAGAGTAATTGTGTTTGTGTGAAGAATTAGTCAAGGAAGGCTCTTTTCTGTCTCTATTTTGTGCTCTTGTTCCATTAATATTGTTCTATTTTGAGTCCATAAACGAATCCATCACCAGGGTTGCTGTCTATGTCTCTTTAATGGCTTTGTATTGTCTTGGAGGAAGCAAAGTGAAAGCTGTAAGAACTTCAAGAGTTTCTGCCTGCCTTAGAATTTGATTACCATCCTAACTTGATGCTAATACTGTGGGTTTGTTGTTTTATGCTTGGCCTGATATTGAAGATCTTGTTTTGTTACATTTAGGGAAAACTCGCAGTTGGGACCATGGTTTCGTTTATTGGATATACATTTGATTAACATTTGCAGTGAGTACTTTCTTTTAAATTGAATTAATCTTTTGTTATATTCCTTCTTTACTGAAACTAAAGCAAGTTTCCTAGGTTCAAGGTGTAGTTAACGCCTTTGGGGATCTTCGAGGAGCCTTAGCTGCTGTTGAAAGAATTAACTCTGTTCTGTCTGGTGCTTAAATCGACGAAGCATTAGCTTTTGCTCTAGAAAAGGACTTGAAGAAAAGGAAATTGCACGATCCGAACCTTCAGCCTCTGTTGGTTGAGTCCAATGGAAAAGTACAAACCAGCATGGGATACATGTCTTCGCTACAATCTGCTAATGGTGTGTGCAAGCTTACAGAGTCAGGTGACATTCACTTTGAAGGTACAGACTGATTATTAATTGCATTGAACCTTGAGCCTCTGTTGTTTTGTTGCAGGAAGTTACTCCTAAGATGTTGGAGTTTATGAGGAACCTTAGAAAGGTACTTGATTTTTTTTCATTTTCAGGCTGCATAAAATTTCGTTGCTGAGTAGTGTAGTGTCAAAGCATATGTTTTGCTGTTGAACCCTCGATAAGCAAATCCATTAGAGGCAAACAAGATAACGTGTTTCAAAACAGTCTTTATAAGCTTCGTACGACATGTGTGGTTTTGTCAAACCAGGTCATAATGGAAAATTAAATCCCAGACTTGATATTTTGCTAGCTGCTAGAGATATTGATGTGTTCCTTTTGATAATGCTAGGTATTGATGGTTAATCGAATGCTCCCCCTAAATAAGTATTAAAGCATCTTTCTTCCTCCAGTAAAATGAGACACATATTTCTGTAGTTGCAAACAGAGAAACGTAGCGAGCACATATCAGGGGAGAATACTGCAAGAAGCCAATTGCTTATGAAACCAAGCTAGAAAATATAATGATTTTTGTAATGGGAAATGTCATTGGAAAAATATTGCAAGAAGCCGATTGCATTGCGCAAATGTAGACAGAAATACACGGTTGTATATATACTGCCACCAAAATGAAAACAAAATCCTCTGGGCCTGTTTAGATAATTCACAAAAAAACTAGGAAACAATGATTAAAAAAAATATAAAAATCAGACATTGTACCCATATATACCTTATGAAGTTAGGTAGCTAGTCATGAATCCAGAGGAGGGGAATGCGAGCAATGATGTGCCAATAATCTCCACTTCCTCTCTTGCACCGTCCTTCCAGTTTGGGGCATTCCTTCACAGTTAGAGATATGAGATTATGTAGTATAGCATGTGGAAGTGATACAAGCTTTGGGCATCCTTCAACACTCAAATGCGTAAGCTGATGTAGGCAGTCTGGAAGCGATTCCAGCTCATCAAGTACTTTTAGATCTAGCTTTCTGAGTGAGGAGAGGTGTTGTAAGGCTTCAGGTAAACACTTTAACTTCGGAAGAAATAGTAAGCAGACCGATTCAAGATTGTGGAGATGTTTGATCTCATCTGGCAGCTCTAATAGTTCCGGGCACCACAATATAAACAGTTCCCTCAGAGCAGTAAGGTGGCGCAACAATCTTTGAGGAATGCATCTCATTGTCTTACAATTTTGTATCTCTAAATGTTCAAGCTTTTGTAAGGTTTGACCTTCTTCCACCGGCACTAAGATCTCATTTGCGCCATCAATTCTCAAGCTATGGAGATTAGTGAACCTTACTAGTGGTGCCATTGAAAAAGCTGTCACCTTCTCCTCTATCATCACTGTTAGTATACCAAGAGTAATCATTTCAGGGAAAAAAGGCAGGGTAGAGCTTCCACATGTTAATATCTCTAACTTTTTGAGGGATGAGAGCGGTGGAAGCATAAATGAAGAGCAATCCTCGACCGTTAGATGTTTGAGGTTTGGGAATGCTTCTTTAATCTCTTGCCCCTCTGATAGCCCTCTCAGATTCGGGAGATCAATTAAGAACAAAGATTCGAGGGCCAGAAACTGTGTATTTACTAGCTTTCCACTTTCAACTTCTTCAATGATGTACTCCATCCCGACATACAATAGCGTCAAAACTTTTAGATGAGGTAGCTCTCCTAGTTTAGGGAGACGCCTACAATTTACGCAATTAACTATTGAAATATTAACAACTTTTCCGAGAGTTGAGTTTGTCATCCAAAATGGAAAACATTGACCTCTGAATCCAATAATGCTAAGTTTTTCAAGATTTGAAGGAGGTTCAAGTGCTTCCAACACCTTCTCATCAACATCTTCACCTCTATTGGATATAGTACTCTCGCTTTCCCAAAACAAGCTCAACTTCCGAAGATTCTTTTTCTTGGTAAGATTTGCTTTCTTTGCATCCACATAGCTTTTAACTCTCTCCAAATGTCGAAGCTCAAGACTTCCGCTGAGATTCAAGCATTGCAGTTCCTCGAGTTGGTTGCTTCTATTGAAACCCACTACAAACTTACTCAATGTTTTAAGGCTAGTTAACTCTCTCATTTTAGAGGGCATCTTAGACAACGACGGACAACTTTTCAAACATAGATGTTGAAGATTACGCAAGTATCTCATGTTATTAGGTAAAGACTCAAGTTAAAAGCAGCCATCCAAGTTAAGCATTTGCAAATTCCAAAGACTACATGTCGAGTTGGGTAGATTGCGAATATCAGATCTTGACAAATTCAAGTATCTCAAATGTTTGAGATTGCCAATAGAATGAGGTAATTCTTTTATGCCTGTATTACTTGCATCTAGTACTCTTAAACTTGTGAGCTCCATGCAGGAAGAAATGCCAATATCTTGTTGAAATGTTTTGGGAAACATGACATATCGGTGTAACAAATTTACCTAGCGGGCGGTTGAACCACCGGGCATATTTCTGTGAATAGGCAGCCCCGGAACTTTGTTGTCCATGATTGATTCTGCCAGATCATGAACAAGATCATGCATACATATCTTGTTAAATGTAGAAGCCCCCTGTAAAAGAGATCTAAGCAACAACTCATTGCATATTTCATTTCCAACTTCTTCGGCTTGTAATGTTCCCCTCGATGAAATAAACCCATGAGCCATCCACAGAGTGATCAACTTTTCCTTCTGGATTTGATGGTCTTTGGGAAAGGCTGCAAAATAAGTAAAGCATTGTGAAAGTGCTAGTTTGTGCAAAAACTAAAAACGATCTTAATTCTGTTCTTAGATGCAATAACAGAAAAGCAGTAAAGAACATAGAACTTTGGTAACCCAGTTCGGTGATAATGCACCTACGTCTGGGGGACAATATCAGAGAGATTCAATCCACTATAAGTAGTAGAGAGACTTACAGGACATTACACCAAGGACTCCACCTTATGTCACCTATTCATCTCGATTACAACTACCTTACAATGAGATCGAATACAACTACGAGATGAACTCGTGTAGTGATAAAACACTAGAATGGTTCTAAGCAACACGCCTAGATAAATCTGAACTAAGCCAGGGAAGCTTGTCCAGTGCACACGCTCGCTCAAAACAAAACTTGCAAAACACACGTTGCAAGAACAATAAAAACTCACAAACAATAATCTCCAAGAGCGGCAGAGCGTGTCTAGGGTTTTCCTTAGTATATATACTCAGCGCAGGAAACCCTAGAAGATCTTCAAGCTGATCTTCCGTGCATGGAAACTTTCCATGCAGAAATAATCTTCCATCTTCAAATAATAATAATAATAATAATATATATATATATATATATATATATATATATATAAATACTCGATTCATGCATTAATCCTAGTCAGCAAACGCAGCAGAAGACTTGAAAAGAAAATCGCCAATACAAATCTGAGATGCATGCAACACATGCACTAACAATCTCCCCCTTTGGCATTTTCAAACACAGCATGAATTGCATGAATCATCTTATAGCAGAAGATCAGCAAACAGGAGCAGATAGAAGTACACACACAGCAAACCAGTACTTCATACACAGATCAGATCAGAACAATGCTCCCCCTTAAACCAATATCCATATCTTGTCTAGAACAGTGGCAAGGAGCTCTCCCACACTACCAAACTGTTCACAAGATACACACACAGATTTTGAAACATGGTGGCAAGGAGCTCACCCACACTACCAAACCATAATCAAAATCACACAACCCACTGCCAGCAACACAGAGCAAACACAGCAGCAAGAGCCAATAACTCTGTTAGACAAAATTCCACAAATACCAGCCAAGAAATCCAGAAGACCAGAATTCCACCTACTTACTATTACAAACCAGCAATTAGAAATAGTTCAGACAAAATCCTCATCATCAACAAATCAGGATTAAATGAGAGAAAGAGAGAGAAGAACCAATCATGCACATCTTCTTCTGCTTGCTACTCCCCCTCAATTCATGCTATCTGGCAAAGGACAACTGTGGGGGCTTACTGGTGACATCACCACCAGCATCTGCAGCATCATCAAGCTCCACAGTGCGCTCTATTTCCACAGTGTGCTCAGCCTCCTCATCATTTGCAGACATGAACTCAAAGTCTCCATGAATAGACTCAGCAGTAGTAGCTTTGTCTGCAGTAGTCTCCACTTCACCACCAACCTGCACTGCTGGTTCTTCATCAATAATATGGATGGATTCATCCACTTCTTCAGATTCATCCTCATCAACAAGAGGAGCATCAACAGCCTTTTCTGCAGGAGTTAGGCCAGATGGACCTGCAATATCAACATCAGCAACAGGAGTAGGGAGAGCATCACTCTCAACCTCTGGCAATGCATCAAGCATCGACTGCACAAGCTGCCTTTGAAGGCTAACGTGTTTCATCATTTTGTGAAGGGACACCAACTAAGCTTTCAGTCCCTCTCTCTGCTTTTTGACAGTAGCAGCATCAAACACAGTAGCAGTCTTCTTGGAGGATTTGGTAGGGCCTTTCTTAGTTTGCTTAGCAGGACCCTTCTTGGTAGGCTTAGCAGCTTTGGCCTTAGCAGATTTTGAAGCACCCTTAGAATGCTTCCTCGAATACTTTTTGGAGAACCTTGAAGAGGGTCTCCCCTCACCATCTAGGGCATCATCGAGATCACCTCCAAACTCAGCATCATCCTCATCAGACAAATCCATACCAAGCTCAGACTCACTGTCAGCTGCAAAATCATCATCCAAATTCACCCCATAGACAGGCTTGAGGAGCTTAGAGCTGAACCTCATTGCCTTGAGCTTCACAGGCTTCGAATCAGTCCTCCTAGAGGGCACTCCCTGAGATTTCAGAATCCTTCCAATCAATCCAGGAAAGTACATTCTCTTCATCTTGCCAATGTACTTGATAAAGGAGCAGATCTTCTCAAAAATTAATTGACCCATGTCAATGTCCAACCTCTTTCCTATAGCATAGAGCAAGGTGCCTTCCCTTCTACTCACAGAATCCATGTGACAAGTGGGGGTCCAATTCCTCACTGACAGGCTGTGAAGATTAGCATATTTGGACTCCAACAGGATGGCATGGTTCAAGTGTTGATCATTCGGCCACTTCACAATCTGGTCTTAAGTCAATTCAGCAGCAACTTCATCAAAATTTAAATCCCACAGAGCATCTTCAATGACAGGCTCTCTCCCTAAAGCCCTCTCAATAACATCGGGGCTAAAGTCTATCATCCTACCCCCCACAAACACTTAGTGAAAATCTGGGGATTTATCATCAATAACACTCTCCCCCAGATTCGCATAGAACTCTCTAATCTGTTCAGGGATGTAAGTGTGACCTCTCAACACAGCCTGCAACAGATTGGCTTCTTTCAACCATTCATAAATCTCCCCTCTGTGGAGATAATGTTCTGTGACAAATCTGTCATCTAGAAAACTTCTATGCTGGAAATATTCCCATCTCATATACTCATAAATGGACCTATGAGTGTTTGGATCAAATTGTCCAACCATATCTGCTTTAAAAGCATCGTCAGAGTCAGAGGGGGTAGGAATATCATACCCATCAGCACAAAAGTTGTGCAGAGCCTCCTTTTGAGTAGCAGAGAGCTTGGTGCGAGCAGCGGGAGCCTTCACTCTCCCTTTTCCTTTGGTAGCCTTTGCAGTAGCTCCTTTCGCAGCAGCAGGAGGAGCCCTAGTAGCCTTGATGGCTTTGTCCAGCAGCTTCTGAACAGCCGCACGAGTGCGCGTACGAAAAGGAACATCAGATACCTTCCCTTTTCCTTTTGCAGCTCTCTTAGCCACCCTCTCCTCGTCTTCCTCAAGATCCACAATGGGCTCTTCAGACTGAGCCTCACGCCTTTCACCACCTTTCTTCCTACTTTGATGCACAACAGCTTTCTTCTTCCTCTCAACAAATTTCACTGAGGAAGCATTCTTAGGGTTCGCAGTCTTTGACACAACCCTAGGCGCAAGCTGGATGTGAGGATCAGCAACAAGAACTCGCTTGCTGCGAACACGACGACCTCCTCTATTTCCATTATCTCCATCATCGGAGAAATCACCAAACTCGGGGTCCATTTCCCGAATCTTATCCTCGGCCGTGGTAGCACCACGCTTTCTCTTTGAAGAACCAAACCCCTTCCTCTGACTAGAAGCGAACAATGGGCAGTGCTCCTCGCCCAGAGGGTTCATAGAGGACTCACTTGAGGAGTTGTTAAGAGACATTTTTCCAGTAGCACAAATATTTGAAGCACACAGAGAAGCAGAGAGTACGCTAGGGCTACGAAGACGAAGAGAAATGAGAGAAATAAACTCCCTCCTCACAATATTTGAATAAATACCTGTCAGATTCCACTTTTTTCTGACAGTTGTAACTGTTCAATACGCCATGCTTCAGTAGCCCATTCAAGATCCAAAAACAAGAGCAGATGCTCTTTGTGCACTAGATCACCACCAATAACCAAAATACAATACTGCCAATTGCAGTATAACCAGAATACCAAGATGAATATATCACCATCCACAGTCTCCCAGATAAGCATCAAATCATCATCCTTCATAAGCAGAGAAGAAATCCAAGAAAACCAGAAAATAAAATTATGATACATATATACACTAACCTTCCATGGCTCAAGAACGGTTAGTCATAAGATGCAGAGCCCAAGAGAGGCTCTCAAAAGCTCAAATCTAGCAGTGTCAAGAGCTTTAGTGAAGATATCAGCCAGCTGGTGTTCAGTATGAACATGTTCAATCTTCAAAGTACCTTCTTCCACCAATTCTCTCAAATAGTGATATCTGACATCTATATGCTTAGTCTTGGAGAACTGAACTGGGTTCTTGGCTATGTTAATAGAACTCTCACTGTCACATAAAATGTGGATGATATCTTGCTTATAGCCATAATCTGCGAGCATCTTCTTCATCCAAACAAGCTGAGTACAGCAGCTACTTGCAGCAATGTATCCAGCCTCAGCAGTAGATAATGAAACCCCAACTTGTTTCTTGCTGTACCAAGAAATGAGATTGCTTCCAAGATAGAAGCATCCACCAGAGGTGCTTTTCCGATCCACCAAGGAACCAGCATAATCTGCATCACAATAACCATGCAGCTGAATAGATGTGTTGTTTGAGAACCAAAGACCAATATCAGCTGTCCCTTTGATGTATTTAATAATATTCTTGACAGCATTCAAGTGACTCTCCTTTGGATCTGCCTGAAACCTAGCACAAACACCAACACTGTGACATATGTCAGGCCTGCTGGAGGTGAGATACAACAGACTTCCTATCATACTTCTATAAAGAGTATGATCAACGAAAGCACCTTCAGGATCCTTGTGCAGTTTCACTGTAGTACTCATTGGAGTTCTTTTGGGCTTAGCATTCTCCAGCCCAAACCTCTTAACCAGATTTCTGGCATAGGTACTTTGAGTAACAAAAAATCCTTCCTTTGATTGCTTAACCTGAAGACCAAGGAACAGATTCACATCACCAAACATACTCATGTCGAACTCTTCCTTCATTAGCTTCACAAACTCATTCACAAGCTTCTTTGATTTAGACCCAAATAGAAGATCATCAACATAGATCTGCACTAGGAGCACATCAGAATTCTCCTTCTTCACAAAAAGAGTTTTATCTGCACTTCCTCTCTTATAGCCTTTCAGTAGCAGATACTCAGACAACCTATCATACCAAGCACGGGGTGCTTGCTTCAGACCATACAGTGCCCTTTGCAGTCTGTACACATGGTTTGGAAATTCAGGATTTTCAAACCCTTTTGGCTGCCTGACATACACCTCCTCCTTGAGAACGCCATTCAAGAAGGCGCTCTTAACATCCATCTGGTACAACTTGAAGTTCAGATGGCAAGCAATTCCAAGCAACAGTCTAACAGACTCCATCCTTGCCACGGGGGCAAAGGTCTCATCAAAATCCACTCCTTCAACTTGTGTATATCCCTGAGCTACAAGCCTTGCCTTGTTTCTGACAATGTTGCCATTCTAATCAGTCTTGTTGCGGTACACCCATTTAGTACCAATAATATTGGCATTAGCTGGTTCTGGACACAAGTACCACACTTTGCATCTATCAAACTGCATGAGTTCCTCCTGCATGGCAGCAATCCAATTCTCATCAGTAAGAGCCTGCTTGATATTCTTCGGCTCTATCTTGGAGGTAAAACAGACATGAGCCACATTTGACAGCATTTTGACATAATCCTGTTTCTTCCCTCTTATTTTCATACCATCATTCAGATTCCCAATGACATCATCTACTGAATGATTCTTGTGGACTTGAGTCACTTTCACTTTTCCAGGCTCATTCACAACAGCCTCTTCTTCATTGTCCTGCTCCTCTGCAGATTCTGGCACACCTTCAGAATCAGATCTGGAAGCATTCTCAGAAAGACCAGCTGCACTAATTTCAGTGTCACCAATCATGGATATGTCAAAACCCCTTTCATCATCAAACCTAACATTTACAGATTCAATGACTGTCTCAGTTTTGCTGTTAAACACTCTAAAAGCCCTGCTGTTTATGGAGTACCCCAGGAAGATCACTTTGACTCCTCTGTCATCCAGCTTCTTGTTTTGATCTCTATCATTCAACACATAACAGGTGCTACCAAAGATGTGAAAATGCTTCACATTTGGCTTTCTGCCTCTCCAGAGCTCATAAGGAGTGACAATCATTTTAGGCCTGATATAGATTCTGTTTGCAATGTAGCAGGCTGTATTCATAGCTTCAGCCCAAAACTTGGCAGGAACCTTAGTAGCTTTCATCATGGTTCTGACCATTCCCTGCAACGTCCTGTTCTTCCTCTCAACAACACCATTCTGTTCAGGAGTGATTGGTGCAGAAAATTGATGCTCTATTCCTTCCAGAGCACAGAAACCTTCAAACTGAACATTGTTAAACTCTCTCCCATGATCACTTCTGATGTGTTTGACATGCTTCTCTTTCTCTCTAGTAACACGTTTGTGCAGCTTTCTGAAAGATTCAAAAGCTTCAGACTTCTCCCTTAGGAAATCTACCCAAGCATATCTTGAATAGTCATCAACTACCACCAAGACATATTTCTTCTTACCAATACTTTCAGTTTGCATTGGCCCCATCAAGTCCATGTGTAGCAATTCAAGAATACTGCTGGTGGTGACTGCTGAGATAACTTTGTGAGTGGCATGAATCTGCTTCCCACTCATACAGGGACCACACTTCCCTTCATGATCCATATTCAGCTTAGGCAATCCAACAATAGCATCATTTCTCATCAATGTCTTCATATGTCTGAAACTAGGATGTCCCAGCCTTTGATGCCATATCTGGAACTCACTCATAGTGGCACTGAAACTCTTGAGATTGCTCTCAACCTGATAGCAACTGTCAGCAGTGACAGGTTTGCAGTGCTGTGAATTACTACGTAAAAGATAAAACATGCGCAAACCTTAGAGTAATGTTAGATCGTGATGTTGATAACACTTACGACTAACATGCAGCGGAAGATAAATTTGCACAACAGATAAATTTTTCACAGGTTAAAAACCTGCGAGTGCCTCACGGCTAATTCACTAAGTTGAATACCTAATCTATTACAACGAAGTGATACAATAATCAAATACCTACAGTCTAACCTGTCTAATATTTGATACACTAATCTCAACCTATTTCTTCTAGAACTAAATTGAGAAACATATGTAAATGTAAATTACGTCCCAGACTGGATACTGACTCACGTAATCTACAAAAACACAGATCAATCTGTAACATACGATTGATCAATAAATGTGTTGTCTGCTTTCATGTTTGCAACACCACTATCCAACATTAGACATTGGGGTTACTTCAATCAGACAAACAACACAGACGACGAAGGTCGAATTATCAGATCAGAACATCTTTCTGATCTCAATCATCAGAACATCTTTCTGATCACTTCTCCCAAAGTCGTCTTATCAAAACACGTCATCTACCTTTGTGTTTACAACAACCATTGCTGAGACACCATAATCCAACATTGGTGTTGCTTCACTCCGGCAGACAACTTGGACGCCGGGTTGAATCTTCAGAATCTTCTCTGATCTTCTTTTCCCAAATCGCCAATTGAAGAAGAGTGGTTTCTTCTCCTTTTATATGATGCGTAGCCGGTTGTTGATTTTCTTCAACCGCTCCGCTTTATTCTATGGAACCGTCAGGGAACGCGCCATGATCCTGCTTTCATTCTCTGATGGTTATTCTATTCTATACGTATAAATTCTATTATGTATTTTAATAATAATAAAATAAATAAAGAATAAAAAAATAAAATATAAATTGATATCGCAGGAATGAAAGATTACATAATAAATCTTTCTATAAGTTCAAACATTGTGAGAATGTTGGTAACACCATGAACCAACATCTTCGTTGAACTTAACAATCTCCCCCTTAATCTCTTATTCCTGCGACACAAATAAATAATAAAGAATAAAAAATAATATAAGTACAATATCGTACAAAGGAAAGATTAAAACAAATCTACTCGAAACTATCAAGTTCAAACCAATGTGAGAATGTTGGTAACACCATGAACCAACATCTCCATTTGAACTTAACAATCTCCCCCTTAATATTTTCTTTCTACGGCATTGCAAACGTTAAATAATAGATATTAGGTATAGGAAGGAAAGATTAAAACAAGTCTGTTCATACTTATCAAGTTCAAAGTAATACAACAGTGTTGGTACACATGACCAACATCTCCATTTGAACTTAATAATCTCCCCCTTAATCTTTTCTTCCTATAACAAAAACTATTGTAAACAAAATATATATATAACACATAAAGAATGTGTAAACGCGAGATCAACGTGACCTCTCTTAAAAAATACTGTAAGCATAACACGAGAAAGGAGAAATATAACTTTCTCTGTCTTCTCACAATCATAGAGATACACAAAGCACTCCATGACAATGTTTAAGAAAAATGTTGGAAACACTTCTTCAAACATATACAAGAAATATCTCTAATAATATAGAAACTCCCACTAAATCATTGAACGACACTTCAAATTACCTTTTGAGAAGATTATAATAAAACTCCCCTAAAGTATTGAGGTTATGTCTTCGAATAAATATAAAAGAGTTCATATTATATAGAAACTCCCCCTGAATTATTGATTGACACTTCAAATAAGTATTTCAAGAAGATGATCATAAATCCTCCTAAAACATTTTAAAGTCCACTCGATCAATAGCAAGAACAGTTGTTTGACTGTATGTCAAACTTACAAAACGTGTTTGTCATGAATTAATGCAATATGATCATCATTGCTACTGACCCAATTTAAACAAATGATGAAACAAGGTGTTACCAACAATGTTAATAACACAACTGAAACATGGTATATTATCAACAAATGTTAATAACACAACTACAATCCATGATATTACTAAACACCAATATGAATATATTTCCAATTCATATATGATACTCCAGAAATACCAAAAAACTAAGATACGCGATATAGCATATCTATATAAATATCTATATAATTACTCCCCCTTTTTTGTTGGAGGAAGAAAAGTTTTTTTTTTTTTTTTTTTTTTTTTTTTTTTTTTAATTTTAGGAAGACTCGATGATCATGATCTGATCGCCTGCGGCATAGGTAGGAATGATCTTGCAGACTTCTTCTGACTTTCTCCTTTTCGTCTTCTAAGTTCCTTTGATCGCATTGCAAACACTGATATGCATCAACTTCTTCACCAGGATTCTTGTTTTCATCTATATCATTATACTCAGAGTAGGGGCGATATCTTCTATCATATTGATAGGAGAAATTCAACACTCATTCATGTGTTTTAAACATTCCTTTAAAAACACCATAGTATAACATCTCCCATCAAAATAATAGACGATCGCAATCGCCTTTGATCTTTCAAAGTACAAATGAAAACAAAAAGAGAACAATGATTCTCAATATGTTCGATCTACCATCATGTCCTATTAATCAAGAGAATTATCTCCATAAACAACATTACCAATCCCAAACAAAAAAGTAATTTCACGAGAAGAACAATCATATGTTTTCCCTAACATTTATTGAAAATATTTCTGGGAATTGACAACATCAACATCTTTCACTAAAAAAGATATATATAAATCATGAACTACGATTTGAGCATTTTCATGAAAAATAAGCACTCACGATCACATACCAAGTGTTGAACAAGAATGTTTAACACATATTTTGATAAGAATTACTCATCATATAGTCTTTCCATGAAGAAGCGACGAGCAACAACTTTACAAATAACCTAATAGCACGATGACCAAAGAAAATAAGAAAATTAAGTACGATTCATACCTAATTTCGTATACTGGGTCATAAGTCATAGTAGCTATATAGAAGGAGGTAATTGTATCGTGAATGATGGCACATCAGTGAAGAATATGTTCTCTTTTTCTCCTGGAATGGAAGAATTAATGCAGATCAGAATATCCTGTCAAAACTAGAAGCTTCATAAGAGTGAAATATAGTCAGGATTTTCGATAGAGCTTTAGATTTGCCATCAAATCTAGCAACTAACTATCTAGTGTCCTAACTGATGTTACCAACATCAAACTTCTTCTCTATGTCGAAAAGAACACACACAGAGTCATTTCGATCCATCGACTCAAATGTAGGTGGACTAGCAAGATTCAACTTCCATGTTCCGGTAGTGTTGTTAACATCAATCTGTTTATCCTTGTGAAACATCACATCTTCTACAGATTTATGTTATTAAACAACAAAATCTCGTTCCTTCATTTCACAATTAATTTGGCAGGCTTTTACCAAGAACTTGGTGGTACACTAATTTGCATTGTACAGACCTTCGATTTTGATAATGTGACTAACCAAATTAGCTGAAATAAAGTCCCAATAGAAAAAGAACCTTTTGAGGAAATGGGAAGTGACTCAGACATTTAGGAATTTTGAGAAATAAGAATTTGTCATCAAATTCTAAAAGATATTTGTCGACAACGATGCTGAAAATCTCCTGCATATTGTCTCATTTATCTATACTCAATCCGCCTAAACATCTTCATGACGTCAAAGACTCTGACCAGGGTAAGATGCATATACACAGTGATATGTAAAGCCCTAAAATTAAGAGTCACTAGCGTACGAACCAAACTGCAAGAAATATCTCATAAAGAGTCTTGTAAGAATAAAGAGGTGTACTAATCGAAAAAATGTTGTTATCCAATAAGTTTTAAAGATCTAGAACATTAATTTCTGACAAACACAAAAAGAAATATCCAAAAATAAATACTTTGCAGTGACCAAGATATATAAATATACGAGAGATTAATATAAATGTAGATGCCCATAGTAAACAACATTGAATAATGATGTTGGATCATATGTTGTAAACACTTTAAACTAACACTTTAAGTGTTTATAGACAACATATAACAGTCCAACATAATCTATCAATATAAAATAAGAAACAAAACGTTCTTAACAAAATGCAGGACATATAGATTTATCTTGATTCTCAAAGCTTCTATGTACGTCAGAAGATAGATGTACAAAGAAATGAGAAAATCAAGACGAAAAACAAATAATCTCTCAAATGAAAAACTTGGTCATAAAATCTGCAATATATTTTTCAATAGATACCATGTATATCATCTTTAAACTAGATCTCAAAATGGATAAACATATTTTACATGCATAGTACACATCCTTCAAACAAAACTCAGAGATATTTGTGATATCAAAGCTTACAGTTAAAAATCACTTACTGAACCGCAACAGAACACTACAAGCTTCAACCATTTGACATAGAATCCCTCTCTGCTTCTTGCTTGATCAACAATCCATATCGTTTCTGAGTAAGACGATGTTCTCCATTGATGTTATCAGAGACATCACATCACTTTTCCTTGTGACTTGAATTTGTCCAACGCTTCTATGTGAGACATCGGCTGAGGAGACTTAAAAACAAAACATGTGTGACACTTATTATACGTAAAGGTTAGAGAATAATGCAATCTCAAACCTATTACGGTCAGATTAGATTTTGACAACATTTTTTTTCACTAAAAAATTCAAACAATTTAATGAACATTTAAAAATGTGTCAAAATTTTTCATACATCAAAATTTATCAATAATATTGAAAATTATCAGCACGTACCATAACACAACATTACTTTCATAAGTTTTGTTAGGCACGGTGTTGGTAACACTTGATGCAACATGAAAATCTTTTTCTAACAAGTATCGCACATAATCTTATTCTCGGCTGTGAGATATCGTATATCTTTGTTGCTTCACTTGACATAAGTGAGTAAAGATGATTCAAATTCACATGTAGCTTTTTCAAGTAGAGATCAACTCTATCTGCATGATTAATATTGTTATTATGATTGATGTTTAATGTAAAAGAACACATAGTTCTTTGATAAACATTTCATATGTTTTTTCATCAATCAAGACAATCATTTCATCATACGTGAATGGCTAATATTAGCAAATTTGAATCTTAATTCTCTTGTGTGTGTACGTAGAACAATATTCAACCTGAGCAAATCCATCCATGATTATGAGAATTTTACCAACAAACATATGTTGATATCTCTTCATAAAGGATTTGCAGTTGACTCATAAACTAGCAAGATATTCACTAAACCACGCCATGAGTTTTGAAATATCTGCTATCACGGTATTAGTTTCTACAGCATTAACTTTCAAGGAAATAGTTATAATGTTATAGATTTCACAAGATAACATCATATTATCTTATGAACTAATACCTTGTATTCTAGACATATACACAAAACATTAGGTAAACTAATATAGAAGAAATATACACAGCAACACCGATACACATAGTTTAAATAAAGTGTTTAGAAATTGAAAATAGTAATCACGAGTACAAGAACAAGTCTAAACATTAGACTTTCTTATGCAGTGACCATCATTTCATATTCATCATAAACACATTAGATAAACTTTTACTCTCACAAACATTGAAATATTATCATAATAATTCAAGAAATATATCAGACTTAAAATGTTAATCGCATTCGTAAGTTTGACTCAAAGTAACACGTTGTATAAATTAGACGTACATTTCATCAACTCATGACAAGTTCTCAAGTGATCTTCTAAACATCTGATCCAACTCACAAACTTACATGAGATTGTACAATCAATTCTTAAAATGTGTACCAACGGTCAATATACAGAATTTTGATTTCATAAGATTAGTTTTTGGTGGAGTGATAACCAACATGTTAGTAACATCAAACATGAGAACAACATCAACACAACATCGTTCATGTTGACGACAACATAATTCATGTTCATCACTTCAATTTCAAACATTCTCTTTAGTCAAGTCTGATATCTCTCCTCGCGCTTTGAAACAATACATAGTCTCACTGACGTCAAACAAATTCAAAAGTTACTAAGACCAGTAACATGACAATATCTCATAAATCATCTTTTATGGAGATTTGGTGGAGATAAACAAGAGATATTTAGCCGTACGTACACAAACATATTGTATTCTTCTTCCACAATGATATCAACGTGTGTTAAAATTTATAGAATCATAGTCACGCTAAGATTCCCTTCATTATACAGATTCATATCTGTAAAATTACTTTCATCAACACACTTTGTAGAAAATAGAATACCTTCTATTAACCCAATATCCATCGACTTGCATCTAAATCATCATTGAACTAGATTTATTTCGAAAGATTCTTAAGTACGTACTAGCTTTCACCATCTTCAGTATCGAGACACCGTTGTCCTCCTTTTTTTTTTATAAAAAATAATAAAATAATAAAAAAAAACGTAGTAACATCAGCACTCAGGACCGAAACTCATGTTATGAGATTACACTCAATGTTCTGAGTTTGGCTCTGATACCAACTGACAGGTTTGCAGTGCTGTGAATTACTACGTAAAAGATAAAACATGCGCAAACCTTAGAGTAATGTTAGATCGTGATGTTGATAACACTTACGACTAACATGCAGCGGAAGATAAATTTGCACAACAGATAAATTTTTCACAGGTTAAAAACCTGCGAGTGCCTCACGGCTAATTCGCTAAGTTGAATACCTAATCTATTACAACGAAGTGATACAATAATCAAATACCTACAGTCTAACATGTCTAATATTTGATACACTAATCTCAACCTATTTCTTCTAGAACTAAATTGAGAAACATATGTAAATGTAAATTACGTCCCAGACTGGATACTGACTCACGTAATCTACAAAAACACAGATCAATCTGTAACATACGATTGATCAATAAATGTGTTGTCTGCTTTCATGTTTGCAACACCACTATCCAACATTAGACATTGGGGTTACTTCAATCAGACAAACAACACAGACGACGACGGTCGAATTATCATATCAGAACATCTTTCTGATCTCAATCATCAGAACATCTTTCTGATCACTTCTCCCAAAGTCGTCTTATCAAAACACGTCATCTACCTTTGTGTTTACAACAACCATTGCTGAGACACCATAATCCAACATTGGTGTTGCTTCACTCCGGAAGACAACTTGGACGCCGGGTTGAATCTTCAGAATCTTCTCTGATCTTCTTTTCCCAAATCGCCAATTGAAGAAGAGTGGTTTCTTCTCCTTTTATATGATGCGTAGCCGGTTGTTGATTTTCTTCAACCGCTCCGCTTTATTCTATGGAACCGTCAGGGAACGCGCCATGATCCTGCTTTCATTCTCTGATGGTTATTCTATTCTATACATATAAATTCTATTATGTATTTTAATAATAATAAAATAAATAAAGAATAAAAAAATAAAATATAAATTGATATCGCAGGAATGAAAGATTACATAATAAATCTTTCTATAAGTTCAAACATTGTGAGAATGTTGGTAACACCATGAACCAACATCTTCGTTGAACTTAACAAGCAGATCTCTTGCCAATCAAGTACACCTTTTGGTTCTCATACACAGTGCATGTACCTCTATCAAATCTGACATCCATCCCTTGGTCGCATAGCTGACTTATACTCACTAGATTTGCTTTCAGCTGATCCACAAGAAACACATTCTTCAGTCTTGGCATCCCAGAAACAGCTAGATCTCCACAGCCAAGAACTGGTACCTTAACTCCATCAACAAAGGTCATAGTTTGCCCATTTACAGGTGCATTTCCAGTCATATGCCTGGAGCAACACTATCAAAATACCATGTATTTTCTGTCTCAGCTAGAAGAGCAGTATGAGCTGCATATCCTCTGTAAGGACCTCTTCCTCCATAGATTCCAGGTGCATTTCCATAAATTCCTGGTACCCTGTGATATGAGTTGTATCCAGGATGATTAGGAAAAGGTCTTCTAGCCATACTGAACTGATCTTCTTGCAGCTTCTTGCAGTGGGGCCTGATATGCCCAGGAATCCAGCAATAATGACATATTTGAGAACTAACTTGCTGAGAAGATCTTGTATCTGCTCCCCAATCTCCATGCTGATATCCTTGAGGAATAGAAGGATAGGCTTTAGTCCGAGTTCGAGGCTGTTTCTGTTTACCCTTGCCTCCATCAAAACCAAGACCAAACTTATCCTTGCTAGATTTTCCACCAATTTTGAGAATCTCATCGAGCTTGGCAGATCCAGCAGTCATCATTTTCATTAACTTAGCCAAATGATCCATGTCACTTGGTTGTTCAGTTTCTTCCACTTGAGTTGAAACTGCTTGCTTCTCTAGTTGATCAAGCCTCAAGACCAATTTATCTCTTTCTTCCTTCACTTGCTTTAGCTCATCACTGAGGGATTGATTCATCTCAGCAAGTAGAAGACACTTGTCATACATCTCTTTGTATGCTATCTCAATCTGAACTTCAGCATTATCCTCTGTGTCTTCTTCTTCATCTCCATCAAACAGATTATCAATATTCCCTTCAGATTGGTCAATATCAACTTTGGCTACGTAGGCTTTGCTGGGACCTTCAGGAAACACATTGTCCTCAACTCCTGAATCATCACACTCAATATCACTATGAGTGGCAGCAAGTAGGCCTGTCTATCCGGTTCGGTCCGGGCACCCGAACCGAAAACTCGGTTAACCGGACCCGGAAATAGAGAAAATCCAGGAACCGGAACCGGACCTATGAAGAAATTCGGTTACCCGGGACCGAACCGGTCCGGTTCCGGTTCGGTTCTGAGAAAACAGAATGGACCTTGTTTATTTAATATATGCAGTTTTTCAATGGTTTGGGCCCAAGTAAAAATATATAAGCCCAATTAGATACGATGGGTATTAATTGTTGTAGTATTTGCAGCTTGATGACATACTAATACTATACACATAGTAGTACGTACATACAATCATAAACCATAAATCCATAATACTTAATTCATAAACCATAAACCATAATACTTAATTCAACCAACAATCATCATTCATCATAGTCATCAATTCACCATCACAATTTTACAAAAGGAACAGACTTACAGACGGTCCATACTCCATATCAAACAAAAGGAAATCCATTTCACAAGTTCACAACTGTAAGTCTGTAAATCTGAAATACTTACTTCAAAAAATAAAATCACCACCAAAAGTCAGAGTCACTGAATCACCGCCAACAACAGAATCACTGGAACATACAGCTTATGAAGCAACGCTGCTAGAGCTCGTAACATTCCCTGATGCGCCCACACTCCCGTCTCCAGCAATATTATTATTAAGAGATGTCAACACTGTAAAATAAATATCAAATACTAGCATATGAGGACTGAATCGATTCCAAATAAATTGAATAAATGAATATTAATCTGAGTAAACTTGCTTACCTGATCCAAACAAATTTGAATCTTCTTCTTCTGATCTATCTTCTTCATCGCTCATGAAAATGAAGCTTGATCTCAACCAATTTGATGAGCAAATGAGAGCCTCAACCATCTTCGGAGTCAATGAGCTTCTAAACTGGTCAAGAATTTGACCCCCTGTGCTAAATGCGGATTCGGAAGCTACGGTGGATATTGGAACTGCCAATATATCCCTAGCCATTTCTGATAGAACGGGATAGCGCGCACCGTTCTTCATCCACCAATTAAGGATGTCAAATGAATCAATCAAGTCATCATCATCCCTAGCCACATCTTCAACATATTGCTTCTCAGAAAAGTAGATGGTAAGCTCTGAAATATCATCGTGTTCATCTGCAACCATATTTCTTGGAATACTAGCAAGAGAACCTCGAGAACGTCTAGATCGAGGACGTTGGCGATTAGGGACAGCAGTGGAAGTGCTTTGTGATTGAGATTCAGACGAGGCAGCTCGTGGTGTAGGAATAGGGGTAGAGGCGGCAGCCAATTGATTCTTGTACATCTCAAACAACTCCTTCATCGAATCTCTCACATGTGCCATCAATTGCATGCCTCGAACACATCCATATACTTCATTCAAGCACATTTCTACATGTTTCATTTTTTGTCGAGGATCCAATAATGCAGCGATATATAGAAGCTTGTTGAACCTTGGATTTAACTCATTCTCCTCAAGCCAATATTTTCCAACCTTATCCTTCATCTTATACGCCATTTCACAAACTTGATCATCATCACTCAACTCTAGCTCAGATATAAAGTTGAATATGTCACACATTTCTTTGAAAAATAAATGGGCAGTGACATAATTGGTACCTGAGACGAGGAGGGTAAAATCATAAAAAGTCTTCAAGTACTCCATCATCTTCCTCACATTGACCCAATCTTCATCTCGAGGGGGTCCAATTGACACATTATTATGGTTCTTTTCTGTCAAATCTTTTGTGTATGTAGATTGGCTACACGCTTGTAGTGCCTGCACATTGAATGCCGCCTCAAAAGGCTCCGCTGACTCTAGCATCAAATAGGTCGAGTTCCACCATGTCGGCACATCTAAGCACAATGATTTCTCACAGTTAGTGTTGACAAATGCTTGCACCAATCTCTTGAATTCATCGCTCCTCTTCGGTGAAGCTTTAATCCACTTCACAGCTTCTCTCACGCGCCTCACTGACATGCCTATCTCTTCTAAACCATCACTCACTATCAAATTAATGATATGAGCCACACAACGTACTTGAAGGTATTTCCCACACAAAACATTAGTCTTCCTTTCGTCTACAAAGTCATTAATGCTATTAACTGCCCCATCATTAGATCGTGCATTGTCTACAGTGCAGCAAAGTATGCTCTCAAGACCCCACTCCTTCAGTACTTCAACAATAGCTCCACCGACATCCTTCCCTCTGTGACTGACAATCTTGCGAAAAGCTATGATCTTCTTATGCAAGACCCAGTCTTTTCCTATGAAGTGCGCTGTAACACAAATAAAGTTTGTGTTATTAATTGCAGTCCAACAATCGGTGGTAATTGAAACCCTTCCCATGCCTTTTTTTGTGAAAAAAGACTTCAAAATGTCCGTTTGGCTAGAAACAATCTCGCACAATCCTCCCTTATTGCTTGCCTACTTGGTATCCTAAACTCAGGACAGACACGAGCAACAAATTTCTTGAATCCCTCCTTTTCCACAAATCTAAAAGGAAGTTCGTCAAGAATTATCATCTCGCACAAAGCCAATCTACTATCCTTCTGATCGAATTTCCAACTAGTCAATGTCCCACTTCCATTGCCCGAAGGTTGCAAGCTCAATTGTTGTTGACCATTTTTTCTTGCCAATCGATTGTTACAAATAATTGTATGCTTCCTCAAAGCACTCGTCCCATTTATAGTTGAGTGGGCTGCAATCAAACGTCCGCAAGCCTTGCATTCTCCTTTATGCTTCTTAACGGGTGGATCCCCTTCTTCAACATCAACCGGTCTATAATAGTCCCAAGCTGGTGATCTTTTTTCAGTTTGCTTCCGCTTCTTTCCTGTCACAGTAGACCGAGCTTGTGTATGTGTTTGTGTTTCCTCTTCCTCATCCTCATGTATAGTCTCCAGCTCAACATTCTCAAGCAATGGTTGGAGTGGGGGTGGAGGTGCACTTGAAGACTGTGTCTGTGTCTGAGATTCCTCCATTCTACACACATATTATAACCATTGAATCAATAAATCAAGAAAAATGAAACATACTCAATATTCAAACCAATTAAAAATTCCTATGCAATTTAATCTCCTGACAATTTTGAATAAATTTATTCTAACCACTGGAATTTGATGCAGCGAAAAACAATGGAAATCACAAATGACAAAACCACTGTAACTTGAAACTCCCCCCTCACCATCAAATTTCACCAGCACAAACAATTGAACAAAAACAATGGAAATCACAAAACGAATAAATTATAAAAGAACTAACACAATGGAATTGAATAAATTATCTACCTTTAAGTGCTTTCACTTTCGATTTCAGTCGAGACGAGAGGCTCAAGAGTCGAAACAAGAGTCAAAACGACTCAGAAATTCAGAATCTCAGATAGTCAGATGAGAGAAGGAGGGATAACGAGAGATGAAGCTGGTGCAGTGGTGCTGGAGCCTGGACCTGCTGGTCGATAAGGCGAGGGCGCTGCCGCGCTTGCGTGACTAGACGAGGCGACGCCGGCGAGATATCTCAGTCTCAGGCGTAATCGCCGTAGAGTTCTAGGGTTGGGGCTTGGGTGGGGTGAGACGTGCGAGAAGAATGAATGGGTATGGGTCTATTGGTTAAAACTAATTAATTAAATAATTACAATATACTAATTACTTAATAATGTATAATAAATAAATATTATTTATGTAGTAAACCCGGTTTTTCGGGTTTTCGGATCGGAACCGATTGGTTCTCGGTTAACCCGAAAATCGGAATTGCCCAGAATTCAAGAACCGGAACCGAACCATTAACCGAAATTACGGTTTTCGGCTAACCGGAACCGGTTCGGTTCCGGTTCAAACCGGTCCTAACCGAGAACCATAAACCGTTTAGCCAGGCCTAGCAGCAAGATTTCCCAGCTTTCTTCTTCAGATTGGCACCATCTGGCTTGATGTGCAGATAATAGGTGCCTTGTTTCCACTTCCAGCAGTGCTCTCCCCTTGACTCCTTTTTCCTCTGAACCTTTTCATAGCTTTGTTAAACTTCCTTGTGAGAAGAGCATATGACTCCAGAAGTTCTGCCTCATCACTAACACCCTTCTGAGAACCTTGAACAGCCGCAGCAACAAAAGCTATCTCCTTCTTCTTAGGAGCATCTTCATCACGCATCCCCATTTCAAATGTTCGGAGAGAACCAATCAGCTCATCAAGAGTCATAGAAGTAAGATCTCTGGCTTCCTCAATAGCAGCAACCTTGAAATCAAACCTTCGTGGAAGAGATCTCAAAACCTTAGCACACAGCTTCTCCTGTGACATCTTCTCACCAAGCATAAAGCACTCATTAGAGATGTTCTTCAGCTTAGCATGAAACTCAGATATAGTCTCATCCTCTCCCATTTTCAAGGCCTCAAACTTGGAGATTAGCTGCTGAAGCCTTTGAGCCTTCACTCTGCTGTTCCCTTCATACGCATTCTGCAGAGTATCCCAAGCTTCCTTAGCTGAAGTACATGTAGAAATTAAGTTGAAATTTTCCATATCAACTGATGACAAGATAGCATTCAGGGCCTTCTGATTCAATCCTGACAGAAGAACATCATTGTCATCCCATTTTTCTCTCGGCTTTTTGTCACCTTCGGCATTTGCAGGTTTGGTCCAGCCACTTAGCACCATACCCCACGCCTTCTCATCACAGATCTGATGTACGAGGTGACTCTAACTTTCCAATAACTGTAGTTCTTTCCATCCAATATGGGTGGCCTGTTCACGGAACCTCCATCCTTCAGAAAGTCCATCTTAGTTTGCACAGCTTTAGCACACGAATCCCAGGATCTCCACAAATCCAAACCTGCTCTGGTGCCAATTGAAAGTGCTAGTTTGTGCAAAAACTAAAAACGATCTTAATTCTGTTCTTAGATGCAATAACAGAAAAGTAGTAAAGAACACAGAACTTTGGTAACCCAGTTCGGTGATAACGCACCTACGTCTGGGGGACAATATCCGAGAGATTCAATCCACTATAAGTAGTAGAGAGACTTACAGGACATTACACCAAGGACTCCACCTTATGTCACCTATTCGTCTCAATTACAACTCCCTTACAATGAGATCGAACACAACTACGAGATGAACTCGTGTAGTGATAAAACACTAGAATGGTTCTAAGCAACACGCCTAGATAAATCTGAACTAAGCCAGGGAAGCTTGTCCAGTGCACACGCTCGCTCAAAACAAAACTTGCAAAACACACGTTGCAAGAAAAATAAAAACTCACGAACAATAATCTCCAAGAGCGGCAGAGCGTGTCTAGGGTTTTCCTTAGTATATATACTCAGCGCAGGAAACCCTAGAAGATCTTCAAGCTGATCTTCTGTGCATGGAAACTTTCCATGCAGAAATAATCTTCCATCATCAAATAATAATAATATATATATAATGATATATATATAAATACTCGATTCATGCATTAATCCTAGTCAGCAAACGCAGCAGAAGACTTGAAAAGAAAATCGCCAATACAAATCTGAGATGCATGCAACACATGTACTAACACATTGCCTGAGCTCCAAAGGAAGATGATGATAACTCAACCTCAGTACTGGCATTATCAAACTGTCTTCTGCGGATAGCTTCCATATTTCGCTCTCCCTCACGTAGATCCATTCCTCTTCTTTCCTCTTAAATCGTAGAATTCCTCCAAGAGCCTTGGCAGCCAGGGGCACCCCGACACACTTTTTAAAAATTTGTTTCCCGATTATTACCAGTTCTGGGTACTTTTCTTCTTCTCCTTCTTCTTCATGTTGTCCAAATGCACGTTGCCGAAGCAGCATCCAGCATTGCTCATCTGTCAGCCCCTCGAGGCAATGGGATGGAAGTGTTCTCATTATATCAGCTACCTTCCTTTGGCGTGTGGTGACGATGATGGATGAGCCGGTTGAGCCACATGATAGAATGCTTTTCAACTCGAACCATTTATGTTGGTTATCATTCCACACATCATCCAGCACAACCAAATATCTTTTCTGGCTCAATAGCTCGCTGAAGCGACGTTCTAGTGCATCCAGGCTCCGCAGTTCAGAATCTTTAGTACTCCCCGTGGCAGATTCAATCATCGCCTTCAGCAGAGTTTTTATGTCGAAATCATCGGACACACAACACAGAGACCCAAATCCTTGTCTTAAAGTGGCCCACCACACGCGGATCATTGAAGACTAGTTGAGACAGAGTCGTCTTCCCGAGCCCCCCTACACCGATTATTGGGAGCACTGACACCTCTTGTTTGTCCACCGCATCTTCCACCAGCAACTTCACGATCTTGTCTCTGTCTTCGTCCCTCCCGTAGATGATATCGGGCTCGTTCAACAGGGAGCCCGTCTCACGTGAGGCTGCAGCTACAACTTCTCTGGGCCTGTCCACAGGCATCTCGCGCAGATGAAACTTAGCCCGCTCCGCAGCAACAGAGTCGAGCGTCTCCGTAACTTTCTTCATCCTCCGCCCGATCTTACGCCGGTACAGAACTTTCTTGGGGCCGTAGCGGCTGAGTTTGCCACCAGCAGAGTGGTTGAGCTGGGAGACATGGGTGTTGCACTCATCCAAGATGTCGTCGATCTCATAAGCGAGGGCGTTGACCTTACGGAGCCAGTCTCGGACTGGTCGAGTTCAGCATCCTCCAGCACAGCCTGGATGGTGGTGAGGGTGCTGGAGAGCTTCTTCATCTCATCGTCAACGCCCATAATCAATCCGATCTCCTCCTTAATCAAGGAGCTCAGATTGTCAAGAACGACTTGAAGAAATGCCTCCGCCATTACCTGAAACTATAACACAATTTCAGGAAAATTACATGTATGTAAAGATTGAATAAGAGGGGTGCTATGAAATATTGTTCTAGTTAGGAGCTCAAGGCTTTTTGTTTGTTTGTTTGCTTGCTTGCTGTGTAAAGTATCGGAAACTCATAATAAGTGTAATTTCATATATTTAATTTTGTGGTCTTCTATATGTTAGCTAGTTGGACTATTTCCAACTATATATTTTTGTGTCTCAATTAAAATAAAATTACAAGTTGAGGTGTCATTCTGATTTTCTTTGTTTAATTTTATTTTTGGAAAGGGAAGGGTTGTCATCGTATACTAAGTACAGTAAAATCTCTATAAATGGATAATCTTGGGACTTCTGAAATTTAATTAATTTAGAGAGATATTAATATATCGATAAATTAATATTTTATTAATTAAAAGAGAGACTTTTTAAATTAAGCAAATTTAGTGCATATGTATTGAAATAAATAAATTCATAAACCAATTCTCTGAAACTAATTAAATATATTTATATATATAATATCAATTCATTGTATACAATCAACTATTATATTTATTCAAACATTTATCAAGTCATTGAAATTACTTGGAGAAAACATGTTTACAATAATTTGTTGCACTTAAATAACTATTATAGCCAATTAAATATATTCATTCATGATGAGTGAAACATATATATAAATCTAAATATAGAAATAAAATAATTTATAACACTCAATCATGTCTTCTCATCTAAAAAGAATTGCAAAATCATCTATGAATGATCAAATGCGTACAACATTATGTGAGTATAAGAAAGATTATCATAAATGCACTAAAAAAAATTGCAAGAGTAAGTTAATGAAAATTATCTTTTGAAAGTTAGTTAAATTACAAATACTATAATATTTAAACTTTAAAAAAATCAAGTAACAATTATGTTCATATTTTAGCAAATTATCATAATATTTATAATTGTAATATTTATAAATTATTAATTTATACTTTTAATGGGACCTAATATTTATACAGGTATATTCTAAAATATTATTATCTTATTATCTTATCGAATATGATGATTTTTTACAAAGGCCAATGTCGAAATCGTAAGATTTTATTATTTAAAAAAAAGTTATTAATTATAGAAATTTTCTACTATAATTAATTACGGCTGAGATAATAATAGTCAATGGAGTTGCCTTTAGCCTAGGCGATGAAAGCAGGTGGTACATAGTTTTCTCAGCTTGTTTATTTTTAGTTTTGTTTTAAGAACAACTAGTTTGATGCCCGTAGAAAATCGACGGATTCAATTTATTTTTCAATTTATTTTAAAAGTACTAAATATAATCAAATAAAAAAATTTATTAATTATTTTAAGCTGCACGTTAATTGCTATAATAAAAAATAAATTGAGGAGAGTAATATTTCAATAATAAATGTATTTTGTCCTGCCAAAATTCGATATGAATAGTGTTATTATAAAGTATACATAAAAGAAGAATATTAAGATGAGTTAAACCGCATGTTATGTATCTATATATTATACTCCATCCGTCCCATTTATGTTGTCTCATTTGATTATTATAATAGACTCTATTGAATATAAAGTGAGACAACATAAATGGGACGAAGGGAGTACTAAAGTAAAATAGTGTCAATTTTTTTCCCTCCAAAATACTTAGGGGGTGTATTCAATTCAGATTCTGCAGGATTTTTATGGATTTTAGAAATCTTTAGGTATTCAATTCAGATTTTATAAAGTCTTTAAAAATCATGAGGTATTCAATGCAGACTTTTTAAAGTCTTACAAAATCTATAGGTAATCAACAGTCCATGGATTTTAAAAGTTTATGGATTTTGCTAGATTCTTTTTTTTAAAATATAAAGTGATTTCACTTTTCAAAATCTTTTATAAAACCCAGAGATTTCTACGGATTCTCTGAAAAAAACTCAAAGTCACCATTTTCGCCACCCTCCTCCGTACTTTTTATCTTTTCTCCAAACAATTATAGTTTATTTTAAAAGACATCCAAATTATGACTATCTAGTACCAAAAATTTGTTTACTAGAGTTTGCTTGAAATCAATATTTTCATAAAATCTCTCATTCTTCTAAAATTCGAACATGTATCTTTTAAATCTCAACTTTCATTTTGATTTTTTATGGTTAAATTATTGCTACGTTTTTTAATGTTCAAGGAATTGAATAATGACTAAACTGAAATATAACATTTGAACGAAAAAAATAAGAGTAATTTTTTTTATTATTAAAAATACATTAATTGGACTTTCTTTAAAGGGAGAAACTCATATTTAGCCACTTTCACTATAACTGAAACTTATATAGCCACAAGTTTAAAAGTGTGAGTTTTATAGCCACTTTTGCATGAAAGTACATAAATACTCTTACTTTTTAATTGGGACCCACCTCTTTTATTTTTTTGTATTTCTAATTAGATAATTGTGACATATTTTCTCTCTCTCCCCTCTTTCTCTCTCTTTTCCAACCGTGTTGGGACACGGTAGAATGGATGTTGGCAAATTTTTTATTTTATTTTATTTTTTTAAATTCAGACGTACACTATTTAATTAATTTTTCTAATATTCTACATGCATGAATATTAAAATCTCTCACTACTCTTACCATGTCCATGCATGGACATGGTTGAACCCCTTTTTTTTTAGTTTTATTTTGACATATTCTATTAATTGATTTTTAATATAAATAACTAAATAGTAATGCATTTAATTTATTTCAACTACCAAATCTGATTTTGATTCTCTTCATTAATTCAAAAGAGTAGATGGTAGTAATAAATGTGTCAAAAATTGAATTGAATACAACAATTGCTCCCAATAACATTGCATTCGAACTCACCAAAAAATTAGAGAGAGAGAGAATTTTTTTGCAAAAAATTCTATTTTTCGTATATTAATATCTGGGAAATCGAGGGACTATTTTCCGCCGGTTGAGATTGGGAATATTGAAGGTTTTTCCGACTAATATAAAGGTACGATCGTAATCTCATTTCGTTTCGCATATTTTCGATAATTTTTTTGCTCAAAAAAATAAAATTTTGAAATTGTTCTTCGTGGCACTGTTGAGACCATAGTGACACTGTTGGATCATAGTGGCACGGTTGGACAAACCATGCCCAATTTTTTTTTTTTTTTTAAATTAAGTGTAAGGCACGGTTAATTTGAGATTTCAACCGTGTGACACGGTTGAAATCCCAAATCAACCGTGCCCTCTAATTATTTTTTTTTTTTTTTAATTTATTAATGATGGCACGGTTGATTTGGGATTTCAACCGTGTCACACGGTTGAAATATCAAATTAACCGTGCCTTTACAGGGTTTCTAACAAAAAATATCTTGTGTTTTTTCAGGATGTCGTATCAGAGAATCATCGTGCATCACAGTGGGCATTGGGAGAGGACCTCGTACGTGGGAGGTGATAGTTTCCTCGTGCACTTCCCCATATTAGGAATTACACGTGATAAGGTGCTTAGGGAGATCCGTGATCAATTGGGCTCCGAATCGGAGTACATATTGTACTACTTGACGGACCTAACCGATCATGAGAGGATGAAGGTTGTTCTGAAGAACGACACGGATTTGCTTAGGCTTATCGTGGAGCAGAACGATTTGTCAACCGTGTATGTGATCGAGAAGACACAGAACATCAACTTTCGCACTCCTACGACACAACAATCCACGGTATTTCAGAACTTGAATATTGGAGATCCTCCTCATCAAGAATCGGAGTCTTCGGATGAGGAGGCGGGGGATGAGGAGGCGAGGGCTGAGGAGGAGAGAAATGAGAGGGCTGAAGAGGCGATTGATGAACAACAAAGGGCCGACTTGTTTGAGTCGTTAACTACGGAGTTTAGAGCATGGATTCAGGAGCCGGGGCGTGTTGATAGGATCATCGGGCACCGAAGCATACATTCAGATAATCAAGACGGAAGATCCGATGATACTCGTGCAACTCATGAAGCCATAAGAAATTGGTTGATTCCGTACGTCGACCTAGATAAGGTATTGCCTCTAGGCTTTATCGAGCCCGAGTACAGCCCCTCACTTGGACAATTGCTTGTGGGTGGCCTCTTCAAGGAGAAAGATGAATTGCAAATAGTCGTGGGCCTCTATCACATGGAGAACCGACTAGAGTATACCACCGAACGCTCAAACAAAACGCGTTTGAATTTTGTGTGCAACCAGGATGATTGTGCATACTTGTTGCGTGCACGACAGAAGGGCGGGATATGGAGGGTTAGGAAATATGAACCCAACCATACGTGTCAAGTGGTTCTAGATGGAAACAAACCGCGACAGATTTGTGCCAAGGTTTTAGGAGCTTTCTTTGCACGTAGACTGGTCGTCGAGGGATCCGTGTTGAAGCCGATTGAGATGATGAATGAGCTACAAACTCAGTACGGCATTCAGATAGGCTACAGCTTTGCACTGCGCGCGAGAAACGTAGCGATCGAGAGCATGTACGGAAGTTACAAAAAGTCATATCAGAGGCTACCGTCTTACCTCTACCTGCTGAAGGAGAGAAACCCGGGAAGTGTGTACGATATGGTGACATAGCATGCTGACGATCGACTAGTGTACATGTTTCTTGCCCTTGGACAGTCCATCCAAGCCTTTCAAAGTGACTTGCTCCGTCACGTGATTGTTGTTGACGGGACACATCTGAAAGGAAAGAACAAGTGGACCCTCTTTGTAGCTGTGACTAAAGACGGGAATGAGCAGGTGTTTCCTCTTGCAATAGGATTAGGTCCTAAGGAGAACGATGAATCATGGACATGGTTTTTGTCGAAAGTGAAGAGTTGTTTCGGGGCGCCGGACGATCTATTGATCGTTTCTGATCAACACGTGAGTATCATTAATGCCGTAAACGCCGTTTTCCCTAACCGAGCACACGGCCTCTGCTTCTACCACATCATGAAGAATCTGAAATCGTTCGGGCAACATGCCTTGGGAATTTTCAAAGAGGCGGCCTACGCAAATAAAGATTCAACGTTCGATGAAAACTTCTATTCCTTGAGATGCTTCGGTCGTGAAGGAGGCGGAATTTATAGAAGGTTGTGCGATATCGGCCCTCCGAAGTGGGCGAAGTCAAAGTGTCCCGTCCCACGCACGAGTTTCATGACTTCTAATCCGGCCGAGACAATGAATGCACGGCTACTGTGGGCTCGTCGGCTTCCGATATGCTCGATGCTTGAGATGTATCGCACGATCGTAGAAAAGTGGTTTGACCAACACCGTCAAAGTGCCCTTTCTCGAGAGCACGATCTCACCCCGAAAGCTTACGAGAAGATGTCGGCAGCCCATGAATAGGGACGTCGCTACCCGTGTAGGACGACAGCGACTCCCAATTTGTATAGGGTAGAAGGTGAGAACGGCAATTACCTCGTTGACCTTCAAAACTCGACGTGCTCGTGCCGTGAGTTTGACTTGGACTTGATGCCTTGTCGACACGCCCACGCGGCTCTAAGGTACGACATATTCTTATGTGAGTTATGTAGACGAGATTGAATGGTACGACTGATTTATTTATTCATTGCACAATCAGGTATTTAATTAGGTGGACGAGCAAGTGATTACGTGAGTCACTATTTCAAACAGTCTACCTTGGTAGCCACCTATACCCCAACCATCGAACCCATCCCTCATCCGGAGTCGTGGGACCTGCCCGACTACGTGACCTCATGCGTTGTGCGTCCACCTCTAGTACCTAAGCAAGCCGAACGACCAAGGGAGTCACGTGCAAGAGCCGTAGGAGAAGAAGGAACGTCAACGTCGACGGCTCGACAAAGGTGCACTCGCTGCGGACAAGCTGGGCACAACAGGAGAGTGTGTAAAGCTCCAATTCCGATTGGCGGTGTCAACTTGAATATACCGCCCCAAGATGCGGAGCCAGGGAGAAGAAGGAAGAAAAAATGTAGCATATGTCAAAGCCAGGAACACACGAGACCTCGATGCCCCTTGCGAGTGGTAGAATAATTTTTCGATTAATTTTATTTCGATGGATTGAATCTCATGTTTGGATTGAATTGAATGTTTGGATTGGAATGAATTTCAAATGTCGATTGAATGTTGTACTAGGTATGGGAAATAAAATGGGCATGGTTGATTGTAGGACTTAGAAAAATTTTGGCCCATTTTTTCACCAATTTCACGGTAGAGGCACGGTTGAAATGAAGATTCAACCGTGCCTCACGGTTGAAACAGCAAGTCAACCGTGCCTTGCCCTGTGGACGGTTGACTTTCGAGGCACTGTTGACTTTCTGGTTTGACCGTGTACCCGAACAGTGTACCCTAACCGTGCCTAAAGTCAAGGGGCAATTAAAGTCAACCTTCTAAAAATTCGTTAATTTCGATGTTAGTACGTAAATTAACCATCAATTACACATTAGTTACTAACGATACATCAATTATATGCCGTTAACAACAACAACGAACCCAAACGAAGTTCGAATCTTTGGATAATGAGGTAGGGGACCATATACATTGTAGGAGTGTTTCATCTTAGGAAGTGCTGATGCATTAGATAGATTAGATTACGCTATTTTAATCATTAAAACCCAATGTTTTCGCTTTATTTGTTGCTTTTTTAATCAACTATGGCATATAATAGTGACGTCACACGCTAATTACGAACAAAAAATGAATTTTTGTACAAATTGATGGTTTAGGCACGGTTGGGGTTCTAAGAGGCACTGTTTGGCACGGTCAAACAGAAAGTCAACAGTGCCTGGCGGAAGTCAACCGTCTACAGTATGAGGCACGGTTGACTTGCCGTTTTGACCGTGCCAGGCACGGTTGAAACTTCAGTTCAACCGTGCCTTTACCGAAACTTTTGCCAAAATATGCCTCAAATTTTTTCTAAGTCCAAATTTCCTCTAAGTCCTACTCTTGCACATTCGATATTTGTTCGATGATTCCACATTCGAGAATCTAATACGATAATTGCAAATTGACAAATATTGCACATTCGATAATCTAATACGAGAAACGAATTCTATAAACAAGTTCGATAAATAAGAATCAACAAGGTTTTTTATACATCTACATTAATCCTCGATAGATCGACCGGACCGTCGACAAGATACAACGAAAGACTAAAAATTCTCCTAGCCAATACCTTTTGTTGCCGTTTGATGAACTTCTCCTCATCAGGATGTCGTAGATCTCCTGGGTTCGAGCTGAGGATACGATCCAAGTACAAGCATGCGTATACGCCGCAGCTCACACCGTCGACTTGGATATACTGTTGATCGTCATGCATGAATTCCAACTCCATAAAGTCGGTCCTCTTTTTCCCGTTAACCTGTTGGTTCCAAAAGTCGGTCTGGGCAAGGACTTTAGGGAAGAGGCGACTTATGCAAAGGAGTTGTATTGTGCGATGATCTCCAGTCTCGCCCTTTTCGAGGCGATACAAGATTGAATCGTACACCTCAACCCTCCACTCTGGAACGCAGACGTGAGCAACCACGTAATGATTCATCCCGAGATGGCAAACCATGACAAACTGTAATAAGCTAGCTATAATTAAATGCACACTAAAGTCGGGAAAAGAGAGGGAAAAAAAAAATGAATCGTACTTACATATTTGCCATGCTTCCAAGGGTTGTACGTATTTGTCCCTTCGAAAACCTCCAACAGGTTTGGTTTGGCCTTCCATTGGCGATACGTCTTGCCCGCTTTCAAGCCTAGCTCAACATCATTCTTGTGCTCCTCTTCGAGGGCTCGATTCAACGCCTTCTGTATTTCCAACAACAAGTTACAATGAGGGCTACACTTTGTATGTAATAAGATAATGCAAAAACGTTAATTAATAATACAACTTACGTAGTAATCACACCCCGCCAGTATGGTTACACCGTGTCCTACTCCGGGAGCTAAGGATTTTCGACGGCGTATTCGAGCCCTCCAATACAGGATGTAGAGGTCAATAATCTAAAAATGCACAAACAAAACACAAATTAATGAAATCTCGAATTGTGATCTAAACACACAAATAAAAATGAATTCCATAAACACTTACCGGCGCTTCGATTTGAATCTTCGGATCCTCGATTTCATCAAAGAGTTTTTGCCCCATCTCGAATGGGAACTCTTGACAGGTGTACGCTTTGGCATCCTTCCCCGAAGCTCTATGTCGTGCATAAGCTTGTTTCACAGTCCGAAAAGAAAGCCGCGAGTCTGTGTTCGCCACATACGGACTTTGGAGGAAGGAGGAAGGCTTGATTTGCCGGCCGGCTTTAGTAGAGATTAGCCTTTGCCCGGTTTCCGGTTCATCCTCTAATTCCGAACCGTCCGATTCGGGTGATTCTCGAGCACCACGAACAGGCGAGGGGACATCTCGGTCGAGCTCGCGTAAGTAGGACTCGTGAGAGGACGAGGCTTCCCCTCCTCCCTCCGGTGCTTGAGTCGGTGTCCGACTCCTCAACCTCCTAAGGGCCTCCTCGATCCTCTGACTGCCCCCGCCCACGTGCGAGTGATACGACGCCTCGGGAGACGGCCTCCTCGATCCTCGGCCCCCGAGAAGGCCCTTAGCACGTTCGACGACGGCCTTGGCGAATCGAGCAACAATGTTGTTCTCGTCAGTATCCCGAACTAGTCGATCACCGAACCTCTCGATGAACCGGTCCATCGCCGCATCGTCTTCACGACATCCGAGCCGACACGGATCCCCGTGGATGCAACAGACAACGTCGCTCGATTCCTCGTGATGAGATGGCTCGGCTCTCGGGCGCTTCGACGGTCCCTCGCCTCTACGGCACCTCGACTGCGCCTCGTCAAACGTGTCCCGATCCATGGCTTCGAGACGGAGAGGACGGGTAGGCAACTGTCCCTCGGAAGAAGCACGGGTGCTCAACGGGGAATCACGACCCGTTCAACTTCCCGACACCTCAACCTCTCTACGACCTTGGCCATCTCTCGGGCCGCCTTCGATCTCCTCTGCGCCGGCTCCGCTTTCTTGTGGGCATGGCGTTTCGGAGCATCGGACTCCAACACGAGAGGGTTCGGGTTCTCAAGGCTGAGGAGATAGGGCTGTCGTTGCTCTTCCTCGGATGGGTGGAGCCTTGCTTGTACCTCGAGCTGTATACACGTATGAAATTCATTAGTTAACTACATACGGATGAAACAACTAAATAAATAAATAATTTTAATGCAAAGTGAAGTCATTAATTACCTCGGGGTTGCCGAAGAAACCGACAAAGCTCGAGTACGAAGAATAGGTCTCCCACCTCCTCAGACGGGGCAACAACTCACGTCTCTGTGGAGTTTGGTAGCCACAGCTTCGTCCCAAAGACGGAATGGCCTCGTACGCCCATAAATTGAGCCCCCAAACCGGCCCGTACAAGTGGTATTTTTTTTGCTTGTTGTCGATCTCCGATGGATCTTTCTTCGCAACGTCCAACTGGTGGCAAAGGATTTGCCACGACCACGATCCCCACGGGAAATCCCTCCACTGCTCCTCGTTCTCTATTAGCGCCCAAGCCCAATCATCGATGGGCGAATTGTCACGGCATTGTAGAATGAACAAGTAGATGAGAAGGTTGGCGGCCTTCAAGTATTGCCTGGGCGTGCCTAGCGGACTTTCCCTGTGATTTTTCAAGAAGTCATCCCTCAATTGGTTCGACTTGATCTTCTTCTTCGAGCGTCCGTACTTCGTGTGGTACAGGCTCGACAACGGTATAATATGGTTTCGACCATAGGGGTCGAAAGCGGAAGGCCCGAACTTTAATCCGGTCACAATGGCCCACTCTCGAGGGCCGCAGATTATTTCACGCCCCCCAATCGAAAACCACCTCTCGTGCTCCGGGATCGACGAATCTTTCAACTCCCGGGCTAGAAACTTGTGTGTGGCACTGATTGCCACATCTCTCCTATTGAGCTCCATGATGTAACGGAAGGGGCTCTCCTCTAGAAATCAATCGAGGAGCGGCTGTCCCCCGACTTTGATCAAAACATCGGGGATATCTCGAAGAGTTTTATCTCGTGTGTATAGGAGTACTTTGCCGGCATATCCTTGCATTCGAGGTCTCATCCACTCAAACCTAGGCTGAAAATAATACAAACAAAACAGAAATTCAAGGATTCTTAAGTTTTTGAGTTGTGGGAATGAATTACTACTTTGTGATCGAATACTTGCCTGTTTATTGACCACGGTGAATATGGTTTTGCTCATAATATTTATTTATGAATGACTTGTTTTGATTTGGTGTAAATTGTTTGGTATAAACACGTATACTTCCTAAACAATTTACACCAATATATAAGCTTTATCCTCTATTTCTATTTTTGTGTACCAATAGTATATTAAATAATTGTTTTTATTATTTTCATAATATGTTCTATAAAAAATAAAAAATGCAATATTATAACAGAATAAAATAAAATTTTATGACAAAATATTAGAAATTTAAAATTTTATATACCTTAACTTTCGATTTATCAACCCTATTTTACCTAATAAAATTAAATTAAATATAAAAAAATAATTAAGAATCCTAAAATGGATGAGTGATCATTAGAAAATAATTATAAAAATTATTTTAAATTATAATAAGTTGAAATTGTTGAAAGAAAATGAATAAAAATAATACAAATGGACATTTAGTACACAATTGGTATTGCATAAAGGGGCAAAAAATATGCTATCTAAGTAGCTTAGTAGAAACAAATTGTTGTTGGAAACTTAAAAAAACACAAAATGTGTCTAAGTTTGAGGTAAACTCCTCAAATTGCCCCCAACACCACCCCCACCCCACCCACGTGCACTTTTGCTTGTCCTTTCAACTTTTTTTTTTTTTTTACTTTTTTTTTAATTCAAATTTTTACATTCAATTATTTTAAAAAAACAAAACAAAACAAAACAAAACTGACAAAAAGTTTTTTTTTTTATTTTCCATTTTCATTTTTAATTCGAGTTTTTATTTTATTATTATTATTTTTTATATAACTTACTAAATATCATAGAATTTCTTACCCATATTTGTTATATATACGAATTTAAGATATTCTAACCATCATCCTGTCGTGATAAGTAAGAATTTATACATTCTAACTTGACATTAAGTCCACCCGTTAGAAATACCAACTTTCCTACGTTATAATCGTATATCCCAAGTTAGAATATATTATATTCTAACCTGTGTCGTGGCATTCCCAACAGGTTCAGTCCACACGTTAGAAATATCAACTTTCCTACGTTACAAACTCATATCAATGGTTAGAATTTAGTATATTCTAACCTTAGTCGTGGCATTCTCAAAACGTACAATCCACCCGTTAGAAATACAAAAATTCTAACGTTATGATCACATGTCGCGAGTTAGAATGTAGTATATTCTAACCTGTGTCATGGCATTCCCAACAGGTTCAGTCCCCCCGTTAGAAATACCAACTTTCCTACGTTATAATCGCATATTAATGGTTAGAATTTAGTATATTCTAACCTGTGTCGTGGCATTCCCAACAGGTTCAGTCCACCCATTAGAAATACCAACTTTCCTACGTTATAATCGCATATCAATGGTTAGAATTTATTATATTCTAACCTTAGTCGTTGCATTCCCACCACGTTCAATTCACCCATTAGAAATACAAAATTTCTTACGTTATGATCGCATATCGCGAGTTAGAATTTTATTATTTTCTAACCTGTGTCGTGGCATTCCCAACAGGTTCAGTCTCCCCCGTTAGAAATACCAACTTTCCTACGTTATAACCGCATATCAAGAGTTAGAATGTAGTATATTCTAACTTGTGTCGTGGCATTCCCAACAAGTTCAGTCCACCCGTTAGAAATACCAACTTTCCTACGTTCTAATCGCATATCAATGGTTAGAATTTAGTATATTCTAACCTTAATCGTGGCATTCCCAACAGGTTCAGTCTACCCGTTAGAAATACCAACTTTCCTACGTTATAATCGCATATCAATGGTTAGAATTTAGTATATTCTAACCTTAATCGCATATCAATGGTTATAATCGCATATCAATTGCCCCCCAACACCACCCCCCACCCCACCCCACGTGCACTTGTCCTTTCACTTTTTTTTTTTTTTTACTTTATTTTGAATTCACCTTTTCACATTCACTTAAAAAAAAAAAAAAACTGACAAAATATTTTTTTTTAATTTTTCATTTTTATTTTATTCTCTTAATTCGAGTTTTTATTTTATTATTATTATTTTTTATACAACTTACTAAATATTATAGAATTTCTTACCCATATTTGTTATATATACGAATTTAAGATATCCTAGCCATTTTTCTGTCGTAATAAGTAAGAATTCATACATTCTAACCAGACATTAAGTCCACCCGTTAGAAATACCAAATTTCTTACGTTATAATCGTATATCCCAAGTTAGAATATAGTATATTCTAACGTGTGTCGTGGCATTCCCAACAGGTTGAGTCCACCCGTTTGAAATACCAACTTTCCTGCGTTATAATCGCATATCGTGAGTTAGAATGTAGTATATTATAACCTGTGTCGTGACATTCCCAACAGGTTCAGTCCACCCGTTAGAAATACCAACTTTCCTACGTTATAATCGCATATCAATGGTTAGAATTTAGTATATTCTAACCTTAGTCGTGACATTCCCAACAGGTTCAATCCACCCGTTAGAAATACCAAATTTCTTACGTTATGATCGCATATCGCGAGTTAGAATATATTACTTTCTAACCTTTGATTGAGAAGAAACAAGAGCAACACAAGATTTCAATTATTCAATTTAACAATAAGATCTTCAAGCCAACCATTAGGAGGTTTACCTCTACTCAATCAGAAACATTAGGAGGTTTACCTCTACTCAATCAGAATCACAAAACATCACAATCTTGATAGAACTACATGAATAGCAGAATCCACTTACTACTTCCAACAGACATGGATACAAACATCTACCTATTACATAACAGATTACACAATGCAAATGGTTCCTTATTCAATCATAAGCAAGAAAAGGAAGGAATCATCAAAAGGGCACTACACAGAAATTAACCAGAGATGGTAATAGGAGAAGAAATATGAAAAAAATGCCAACAATTTACCATTTGAAAGTTTTTTCGGGATACAGTACAGACAGAATGCGAAAGTTGAAAGAAACAATTCTTCTCAAAAAAAAAAAGAAAGAAACAATTCTAGAATTTCAAACCACTTGAAAATTGTATGCGAATGCATCCGTCTTCTTCTTCGACAGCGACAACCCAATCTCCAGTGCCCCCTCGAATTCGCCGGATTTGCAGAGTGACATCGATCATTTCCTACGTTATAATCGCATATCAATGGTTAGAATTTAGTATATTCTAACCTTAGTCGTGGCATTCCCAACAGGTTCAATCCACCCGTTAGAAATACCAAATTTCTTACGTTATGATCGCATATCGCGAGTTAGAATTTATTATTTTCTAACCTGTGTCGTGGCATTCCCAACAGGTTCAGTCCCCTCCGTTAGAAATACAAACTTTCCTACATTACAATAGCATATCACGAGTTAGAATTTAGTATACTCTAACCTTTTGTCATGGCATTCTCAACAGGTTCACTCCACCCGTTAGAAATATCAACTTTCTTACAGTATTTCTCTGCGCACTGTTAAGCTGTGTGGGAGTTGCTTCATATAGTACTTGAGAAGATTGTTAATTAACTTTGCCCTTCTCAAGTTCGAAAATATGTATTCCGATTTATTTATCATTCATAAAACAAAATACCATGGCGTTAATTCATAGCGCAGCTTGAGTAACAAATAAGCAAAAGCTACCCATATAATATACTCCCTCCGTCCCTTTGGAGTTGTTACATTTCTTTTTAGCATTTGTCTCAAGCGTTTTCGAGAATTTTAATGATAAGTTTTAAAATAGTTTTTTAAAGATTTTTTCCTTTTATGAGATAGTAAAACACTTGTAGTATCTTGTAAATTTAAAATTTTCACAAAAAGATATTTTGAAACTTACCATCAAGACGCTCGAAAATGCTTGAGACAAATGCTGAAAAGAAATGTAACAACTCCAAAGGGACGGAGGGAGTACTGCATTAATTCTACAAAATCCATACATTAATATCCAGTTTCACCATAGATTAATATACATATACACACACTAACATTGATAAACATTAAGATCAAAGGTTCATAGCGGAGACGAAGACGAACAAACGGCAAAAAAAACACTCCAACCACATGCACCAAAACACTGGCTCCTTCTTCATCTAAAAGAAGACATCTGTCAATACCTTCTTGCTCTGGAGAGAAGTCTTGAGCAGCTTAATGGCCTAAACCAAATGACCAAAAAAAAATTTTAAAAAAAAAATTACATTTAAAATTAAAAATAAAGAAAGCGAGAAAAACAAGTGAAAAGATTACCTCATTCATTCCCAAATGGACAACCTTCTCCTCCAACGCACCCACCTCCTTCACATTGAAGCTATTCAGCAGCGAAATGCTCGAGATCGTCGACATCGGCTTCACCACCAGATCATCCATCACCATATAGGTGACAACCCCCTTCAAAGCCGCCGTCCTCTGCCGCAACCTTCACTACCGGAGGGGCCACATAAGTCATGCCCGAGTTCAGGTGGCGGTGGCACGCCGGGCAGACGGCGCGAGGGTCGTCGGAGACGTAGGTGTTGCAGCCGCACCTGTAGAACTTCCTCTGGATCTGCGCGTCGTCGAGGGAGAGGAGAGGGACGGAGGAACCGGCGACCGCGATAACCGGTTTGAGGTAGGTGTCCTTGCTCCGGTCGGGCTGGAGGTAGGTGGCGTTGTGGTTCTCCAAGCTTTTGTAGAGGTTGGGGAGAGATCCGCCATGGCTGCTGGCGTCGTTCCAGCTCTTCTGCGGCTCGGTTTGGATAGAAAGAGAGAGAAGAGAGAGAAAGAAAGAGAGAGAGGAGAGAATAGAAAGAGAGAGAAGAGAGAGAAGGGAGAGAGAGATGCATATGTCGAGGGAGGGGAAAGAAAGGTGAATAGTAGTTAGGGGTATTTTTGTCTCAACACATGAAACTTGGATAGAAATTGTGTTTTGTTAAGTTTTGAACAACTATTTGTTTCTCTTAAGCTACTTAGATAGGTTGGTATATTTTCTCTTGCATAAATGAGGATAGAGGATCTCATTTTCTTAAAAGTGGTTTGCCAAAATAACTTGTTTAAGAGCTTTTAAGCAAGCTCCAATAAGCTCCAAGCTATTAAATTAAATACATTAAAATAAGATGTTTCTTCACCCGAATTTTCTTTTTTTCTAATTGTACTTTTTTATTATATTTCATATGTCCACCATCTGATACCTAAATTAATTGACATTTTAGCAGATTTTTAGCTTTGTTACGATATGTTTTAAATGGAAATTTGAAGTATAAGTTTTTTTGGTTAGGGTACTAAAAACATTCATAGTCCCCTACAAGATTATTTATATTCCAAAAATCTATTTCTATTTTATAATTTATTATTACAATTTTACAAAATCGGATAAAAATTTAATGGACTGAGGGAGTATAACGTTATATTATTTTATTTCGATGTGTATACTCACCTTTGATTGTACAAAGTTACGGATTTCACCCAAAAAAAAACAATTTTTCAGATTTTAATTATAAAAATTCTTTTGAACTAATAAATTCTTTTATCCCAAACGCCTTAATTACTTATAGACTCTTAAATTTGAGAGCTTAAGCTCGTGAAACATTTTATAAGCTCTCGGAGCTCATAAGCATCTGAAAAATAAGTCTAGCCAATCTCCCCTTTCTTCTACGCGTCCAACATGCGTTAAGGCTGGTTGGGCAGAAGTTTAGCCAAATTTTTACATTGAAATATGTGATAGGACACTTATTAGGGGACAAAATTTTAGTCCCTTGGGACACTTATTAGGGAACGGAGGGAGTATTTAATTCTTAGCCCCCAACACAAACAATTCTATCATAATTATAACTGTTGACGTCCTTTAGTATTACACAAGTCACATATGAATATAGCCCCTTGAGATCATTAAGTATAAAAAAGATGAGAGGACAAAAGTAGAAAACGATCATCATACGAAAATACGAATATATACGTTTATAATTGTAAACTATTAAAAGTTTTGTGCTCATAGCTAGCAACTGCTCAACTAAATTCCACTATTCATCTTCATTTCTCATACACAGAAACACAAGAAATTCTGGTCTTAAAACAATTTTTTGTGTTTCCATGAACTTGGAAGAAAAACCATAGTCAATTATAAATAAATTCGATTCAAAGAGGCTGTTTATTGCCATATTTTGTGAATGATTGTTACATGCATAAATGACTAATTATATATCCTGTAATAATGTTCTTACAATAATAACGGATAAACAATCATTATATGTTATTTTTATTTAGTTTTTGTGTGCGTTGTGTGTTTTGTTTCAGTGGTTTGTCGTCGTTTAGTTAAGAAGTTTGGTTGGTTAGTTCGATTTTATAGTATGTGTTTTGTTTCTTGCATGTTCAGGTTGATTTGTAATCAATTGGAAGGTAAGAATTTTTAACTTCGGAGAAGAATGAAGATCAAATGAATTGAAGAACAAAGTCAAGAATCAAGTTAATGATGACGAGAAGATCAGGTGGCCAAAATGAACCCGGATCACCAAAACGGAAGAGTAATTTCGGCGACTCACCCGGCGATTGCCAGCTGGGCTTCCAAGTCATTGGAAAGGCCATGTATGACTTCTTCCGTTTCGGCAACCAACAGGCGACCGCCGTTTTGGCATCTTGGCTTGTCGGAATTGCATTGACAAAATTAATAAACGGAATCTCCACTTGACCTTAATTACATAGGTAGGTAGCTTACTAGAATATGCGCATGTTATGATCACGCTTCAACTTGTAATTTTATTTCCTTGAAATATTGTCAGAGAAAACACAAAGTTGTGTTTTTAAGAATAACATATCTAGTCAACGCCCTACCTACATTAAGGTAAACGCTCAATAATTTGTGCATAATAACGCCCCTCAAGACAAGAGCTCTATCGCCCCCATCCTGCATAACAGCATTCCACTCATATTCATCTTCTAATACTGGTTAAAGCTCAACTGCATTTCTGTGTTTTTAGCTTCCAGTAATGGCGGGGGCATTCCTTCAAGTCGTTCTCGAGAATCTGAGCTCCTTGATGAAGGAGGAGATCGGAGTTATTATGGGGGTGGACGAGGAGATGAAGAAGCTTTCCAGCACCCTCACCACCATCCAAGCAGTACTGGAGGACGCCGAAGACCGGCAGGTCGAGAGCCGCCCGATCCGAGACTGGCTGCGCAAGCTCACCCTCCTCGCCTACGAGGTCGACGACATCTTGGACGAGTGCAACACTCATTTCTCCCAAATCAGCCACTCCGCCGCCAGCAAGCTCCGCCGCTACAGCCTCCGGAAAGTTCTCCACCGCCACAAGATCGGAGCCAGGATGAAGCTAGCTACGGAGAGGCTCGACTCCGTCGCCGCGGAGCGGGCTAACTTCCACCTGCGCGAGATCTCCGCAGACAGGCCGAGAGAATCCTCCGCCGCCGCCGCCGCTCGTGAGACGGCCTCCATGCTGAACGGCTGCGACATGATCTACGGCAGGGAGGAAGACCGAGACGGCATCGTGAGGCTGCTCGTGGATGGCGTGAGGGAGAAGCAAGAGATGTCGGTGCTCCCCGTCATCGGAGTCGGCGGCCTCGGGAAAACCACCCTCGCCCGCCTGGTCTTCAACGATCCGCGGGTGGTGGAGCACTTCGAAGAGAGGATCTGGGTCTGCGTCTCCGACAATTTCGAGATGAAGACCATGGTGAGGGCGATGATCGAGTCCGCCACGGGCACGGGGCGAGCTTCCGATCTGCAGCACCTGGAGGCCTTAGAGCGCCGCCTCTGGGAGCTGCTGACCAAAAAAAGGTATCTAATCGTGCTGGATGACGTCTGGAACGACCGGCAGGAGAAATGGTACGAACTGAGGGATATTCTGTCATGTGGCGCTGTCGGGGCATCCATCATCGTCACCACCCGCCTTCGGAAGGTTGCTGACATAATGGGGACGCTTCCGCCCCACTGCCTCGGAGGACTATCGGAAGAACACTCTTGGATGCTGCTCAAGCAACGCGCATTCGCACCCGACGAGGACACACACCCAGAGCTGGAAATTATTGGTAAAGAGATTGTGAAGAAGTGTGCCGGGGTGCCCCTGGCTGCTAAGGCTCTCGGAGGAATCCTTCGGTTTAAGAGGAGAGAAGAGGAATGGATTTACGTGCGAGAGAGCGAAATTTGGAAGCTATCGGCAGAAGACAGTTTGATACTGCCGGCTCTGAGGTTGAGCTATCATCATCTTCCGATGGAGCTAAGGCAGTGCTTTGCCTACTTCGCAGCCTTCCCAAAAGACTGCGAAATCGAGAGAGAAGAACTGATCCGTCTGTGGATAGCTCATTGCTACATTTCATCAAACGGAACTTTAGAAGCAGAGGATATTGGAAATGAAATATGCAATGAGTTACTACTCAGATCGCTTCTACAGTCGAGTAACGGTGGCAAGATCAGTATGCACAATCTTGTTCATGATCTGGCTGAATCTGTGATGGAGAACAAGGTTCCTGAGATACAAGTCGAAAGCAATGGCTCGCCTAGTGCATCGACTATCCGCCAGGCAGACTTGCTAGACAGGTACGTCTTGTTTCCTAAAACCTTTCAGCAAGATATGGACATGTCTTCCGTCTTGGAGCTCACGAGCCTACGAGTGTTGGATGCGAGCTATGCCGGGATAAAAGAGTTGCCTCCTTCCATAGCCAATCTCAAACACTTGAGATACTTGAACTTGTCTTTCTCTGAGATTCTCTTTCTGCCTAACTCTTTATGTAATCTTTGGAATTTGCAAGTCCTCAACTTGGATAATTGCTCTGAGCTTGTGGCCTTACCTAAGAATATGAGATACTTGCGTAATCTCCGCCATCTATGTTTATTGCATTGTCACTCGTTGTCGAGAATGCCCCCCAGAATCGGAGAGTTAACGCACCTCAAGACGCTCAG